>JAQIXA010000362.1:0-46473 GCA_034699045.1 Nanhermannia cf. coronata Gr-Ori-00579
TGTTAGGATTTTTAGGATTTTAGGATTTTGGAATTGGGATTTTGGTTTAGATGTGATTTTGGCAATTGGGATTTTGGTTTTGGGATTTTGGTTTTGGGATTTTGGTTTTGGGATTTTGGTTTTGGGATTTTGGCATTGGGATTTTGGTTTTGGGATTTTGGTTTTAGGATTTTGGTTTTGGGATTTTGGTATTTTAGGATTTTGGAATTGGGATTTTAGCCGCGACCCCTAATAACTTGATAAAGTTATAAAGCTTCAAAAGTTTCAAAAATCCTGCAAAATTGTATAATATTGAACTGTCATACAATCCTAGCTAATTAACTAGAATTATTAAAATACGAGTATGATGTACAAACCACATTTTTAATAAAATTTAGATTTGTTTGAGAGAGAAAAATGATCAAAAGCCAAATTCTTACTTTTTGAAAAATATTTATTTGAAATTCGAGCCAGACTTGTTTTATTAGCTTACATTTTATTAGATAAGGGCTGAAACTACACTAAAAACCCTATCTTTATTACCGACAAATTACCCAATTGTAATGTACAATAATACAGTGAAATAATGTAATCTTCATCCATATGTTTTACTCCATAAGTATGGTATTAAAAAGTAGTATTTATACAGAATAAACAAGCAATTAGATATCACTAGAAGTTTATAACAGAACAATAAAATCAGAGTCGCCAGTTTTACTTTTTTTTCTCAACCTTAAATTACCTACTAGTACTAGTACTTGGTACTTTTAATGAGTCTAAATTTCATATATTATTATGTGTCCGTATTCTACAAAATAAATAAACTTATTTCCTCTTATTTTGACTGCTTTATTTCGAGGGTAAATTGGAGCTTCTTTGGTGGTTTCTTACTTTTTTTCGTATTTTTTTCATAAAAATTATACAGGTGTGCATTTTTGTACTTTTTTAACACAAATGATCGCGTGGGATCTCAATTAAGAAATATGGAGAAAAAAAGTTTGGACATGCAAGCTCAAGTATTGACAAAATAATTCTATTTCCTTTATTTAAACCCAGAATTTCACAGTAGTTTCAAGTCTCTATGTATAGGAAACCCATGGAATTGAAGGTAGCACGGAATTGAAATTATTGTCCACAAAAGTACACAAAATTGTATTCATGTATGAGCAAATTTTTTTATACTTACTTTTGCAAAAAAAAAAGGAAGTTTAGTAAGGGAGGGTCTGGAAATTACTTTAGGAAAAATGGCAGACAAACAGAAATATAATTTTAATAACAATTAAAGGAAGGAAATGGGAATAATGTGCTCAATTATGACACTTGAAATCATTTGAAATGCCCTTTAAACACACGAATTCTTGAAAAAAATCCAAAAAAAAAACATATGCTTAAACATCTTTATCAAGTGCAAAATACATTATTTATTTATTTATTTCATTTTCTACTTCCGGAAATTAAAATAGGTTCATGAAATTTGAAAAAAATTAGATAGAAGTTGTTTTTTTTTTGGTATTCGGTATTCGATTTTTTTGTACCTAAGTAATTATATTTTCCCTGAATTCATTGATATCAGTACTTGATTACAGTGTATAAAGAAATGAGACCTATGAAATCCACCACTTGATCGGATTTTAAAATGTGTAATTTGGTCCATTCTTCGATTTTTACGAGTTCTATTGAAAAAAGTTCGGCTGAGATAAATACAATAAAATAAAAGAGAACGTCTGCCAATAAACTTTGAAACTAACCCGACTAACCTATTTAAACTTTAAATTGTTTAAATGAATAGAGATGTATAGGCAGGTATACCTAGCAGTATCTATGCTTAAGACTTTTGAATGAGAATTGAGACCTAAGGATTATAAGTCCAAAGAACCAATACCTAAAATTTAGTATGTCTTAAGCTTATTTAAAATTTCACTGCTATTTGCGTCAAATTTAGGGTTCATTTCTTTGGCTCACAATCAGACCAATACTACTTATTATACTATAGTAAGTTCTAGGTCTAGGATATAGTGTATTTATGAAAAATCCTTTGTATTTTCATTCAAAAAAGAAGAATAAAACAGTTTTTGGGTTTTTCTGCCATGATTGTACCAATATTTCGATATAATTTAAGGGTCTATTAGTATAAGGGTTCAGCGAGAAGCATTTCTAGGTATATCAGATGTATTAAAGGGACCGATTCAAAATTCAAACACATACTTTATGACAAACCAAGCCCATGTATTAGTATTCATTTCGTTTCGTTTTTGAGAATTTCTTCAAACATTTGACTAGGCTCGGTACTTATAGTAGGAAATTGTAGTAAAATGTACAAAATGTATGGATACAGCTTACTCACCTCCCAAAATTTTTCACAATTGATAAGTATAGTAAGTATAATGGCAGATGTTTGGAGGAAAACTTTGAACTTTTGGGTACTTGGCTTACCTATACTTAATATTAGTACCTACTAGTGTATGTAGGTACTACTGGTAGTATCAATTTTGAAAAAGGAAATAATGTTTATATGCTAGAAATATATTGGTGAGAATATCCGGCTTTTATTTGAACAGTTGACGTTTATTGTTGGCCCAAGCCTAGGCTAAATGAATGCGAGATTTATCGTCGATTTTGTCAATAGGAGGTCAGCCACCACCCCCGATTTTTACGATTTATTAGCTCGCATAAGGGCAAATAAATGATATTTTTGCAGATTATTTACAAGAAAATGGATCAAATATAAGTTTTACACTTTTAAAGCTAATTTACAGTATCAGATTAGAGCTCAAAATCTCGAAAATTAGAGCCTATAAGTATCCCATTTTATAACTACGTTTCTGATTTGAAATTTTTGAGACTTTTTAGCCTAATTCAATCCTCAGGGTGCTGTGTAATAGGCCTTATTACTACTACGCTGTGTAGTACCTAATATATAAAATCCTTTTAAAGGTGTAGAATTAATTAAACCTATAAAACTAATAAATTAACTGACATATGACATGACATATACCCACAAATATGACAGCATCTGCTTTGTGCTTTATATGGACTCGAAATTTCAAAAGAAATGAATTAAAACTCAACATACCTTTGGATAATTTGGCAAATTTTTTAAATACTTAAATACATACATGTGTGTGTTTCTGTAATATATACCCCTATAGAAGAACAATACATGAAGGATCGTTAAATTATTAATTTTACAATTTTACAATTTTACCCTAGGGTTGTGCATATGCAAATTTCATCATAGTTTTATTAAAAAAGCCTCAAGTCTCACAATCGGATTGACATTAATTAAGTTGGCCACACACACAGTGCCATATAGCAGATCTTTAATTTGAACTTTTCCTTTCGTAACTTCGTGGAGAGGAATTCGAGTATTCACCCTTTGCTATAAAATTTGAAATTTGAAGGTTATGAAATGAATCTAGACTATAGTTTCTGTATAGCGTATTGTATAGTATCTGGCTGAAATGAGAATATTGAAAAGACATTTATTTGGCAAAATTTCTAATTTATTTGACACTTGGTTGGAGTCTTCTTTGAATTTTTCGAGTTCTTGTTTCTTGTCTTGTAAATATCACTAGATATAATTTGTAATTTTAAGATTTCCAGTCAGACTTGTCTCGCCTTTAACAAACTACTACAAAGTACCTGTACTTTAATCCTATTACCTACTATTACTTGTGAACTTGTGATTACAACGGCATTTTCTCAAACTTTAATTTAAATACTTATAACACTAGTACTAAGACTTGTGTATAATCTTGAAATTTCACCCTTCATAAAATCTACTATAATTAGATATACTAAATAGTATAGAACAGTACCAAGAAATGTGTAAGCATTTATCGATTAAGGCTTTCAACTTCAGGACTCAGGACCCAAAAACTTGTCCTGAATGTCAGTCTGAATGTCGCCCTTTTTTGCTCAAAAAAATAATGAAAATCAGCACTGTTTTATGATCATTATTTCTAAACTTTATACTCACACCTAATACCTTCAAAATTAGCCTTAAGATAAGACTAGAAGAGAATCTTTAGAAAAATAAAAATAAAATAAAATAAAATAGAGTTTCGAGTTTCCTTTTTTATTTTATTTTTCTAAGACTCAAGTCTTGGGTATATTTGCATAAGGATCTACAGTTGTTTAACCTGACTGACTGACAACTTGAAGATCCAAACATTTACCCTGTAATATATATTTCTTCGTAGAAAACAAGTACCCTACTTATTGACTCTACTTTTTGTATCCAAAATAACTAGATATATCTACGTCTACTTATGCAGATACCCTAAAAAGGAGTTTAAATTTAATTTTATCTCAAGTCATTTATATTGAACCAAATTTGTGTCTGCCTGTCTGTCTCGCAAACATATGCCAAAACAAATGAAAAAAAATTCTAAAAATTTAGACC
Organism: Nanhermannia cf. coronata Gr-Ori-00579; assembly: GCA_034699045.1. NCBI lineage: Eukaryota > Metazoa > Arthropoda > Arachnida > Sarcoptiformes > Nanhermanniidae > Nanhermannia > Nanhermannia cf. coronata Gr-Ori-00579. Next base: position 4,385 of record JAQIXA010000362.1, read on the forward strand.
TTTTTCTGAGGATTTCATTAGGTGATAATTTTCTTTTAGATTTGTCAAAATCTCTCGGTTCAAACCCCTCTGTTTTTCTACTTCGAAAATTATCTGAGAAATTAATGAATCGTATAAGAACACTCTGTCATTCTCCAGTCGACAGATATAAACCCTTCAGATTATCTTATAGACTTTCTTGAGTCTTTTTTGTCTTTATCCAAAATCCAAAATATTTTATAAACTACTACAATTTATTCAATTTATGCAAAATCTCAAATCCCTGTTCGCTCCACATATTCAGTGCTTTTAAAGGCAATCAATAAGGCTTTATTTTACAAGTCGGACACTTAAGAAAATTGCATTTTTTTGTAGATTTTGTAGATTCTTTATCTGCCATTTTGGACTTAAAGTACCTACCTACTTTACTTAAAATATAATAAGGCACGTGTTTTTGAAAAAAGTGTGAAATCCATTTTCCACAGTAGGCGGAGATCTATTAGTTAAAAAAGTAAAATAGAAGTCACCGAAATTGAAAAAATTGTAAATTCCAAGATAATTTTTCCCACAAATTATGTACAAAATACCTTTGCCTTTAAGGCTCCTACAAAGTGATGTGAATTTCCGTCATTTCTCTGTCACATTTTTACATCAAATTGTATGACTTGGCATTTTTACTCATACTTTTGATTTTTTTATTCTTCTCATATTAGTAAATCCGACTTAAAATCTTACTACTGTTAGTATATAAGACCCAAAATCAACCCAAATTCTAAAAATTTGAAGTTATAAAGACCCTTAAAAGCTCACCATTATGTCTCATCTCAATTCTACATCTCACCGCTTGTCCTATACTTCAAGTATTTACTTATGTATGGCATACTGTAGTTAACTTTTTGTAGATTTTTTCCAAGATTTTCATGTCAATTGAATTGAATCCAAATTCGAGTAACTTTGCTCAGCTCAGCAATTTTAAATGTGAAACGATGGTCCATTAGTTCAGTTTATTCTATACTATTCTATAAGTAGTAGTAGTACAGAATAAACCTCCAAAAAATCTGAAAAATCTAAGAAGTACGGTCAAGTCAACTATTGGGATTTTTTTTTGAGATTTTGGAATGCGTCAGTTTATTTGAAAAGAGGGTCATAAGTTGGATTCTTAATATAGGTTTTACAGCACTTACGATTCAAGGCATAACAATAATGCAATATAAAAATAGTACAATGGTTGGAATCGAAAATGGAAAAAAAGGTTCACGAATTGTGTCGAAAATATCGACACAATTTATAAAATACACATGTTCATATGGTTAGACTTACAATTTTACTACTTGATTTGTCCAATGGTTGGAAAAAAATCTTGAAAATATTACATTAGATAGACCTATTTTAAAGGGGCAAATATATACTTGAAGACTCTTCAGAATCTCTACTACTACTCTTATACGATAGATCGAATTTAAAGAAATTTCTAGTGCTGAAAGTGTACCATGAGGATCAAAAAATCCAGTCGAACACATGGCTGTCATAGGAAAAATGAACCAGTGTACTTTATAGCAAAGTTAAGGTCTTTTAAATATAGGTATCTTAGGTATATTTTGAATCAGGTTTACAATACTTAAGTACTCACTACCTAATAAAATTGAAGCCCTTAAGGGCATCGATTATAAAAATAGTTGATGAGAAAAAATTATGAATAGCGAGCCTGCAGTGCGGATAAAAAATATCCTTTTGATCTGGAAATTAAAAAATTTTAAGACCAAAAAAGTAGACCAGCAACTTATACTAGTAGGGTACCCTACTCGTATTTTGTAAAATATTCTTATTTTGACTAGTTTAGTAGTGTGGAATCCATAAAGAATCCAGATAAGTAATAAAGTACTTATCTGTATAAACAAAAACAAATTTAATATTTCAAATGCTATCCTATGCTAAGATTTACATGTGTTTAAAGGGTACTTTCCAAAGTGTAGTCTAAATATAATAAAAACTTTTTTATCTCTTCTCTAGAACCCAAAATAAGGAAATTAGTCGCAGGTATTTAAGTTCCTTTTCAAACTTTTTTTTTGCACTAGTGATAATAGTACAGTATAAGTATCCAGATCAAGTTTAAAAATAGGTTTAAAATTACCTCTAACTACTAGGTAAAGTACTAAGCCTTCTCATAAAAATACAAAAAAAAAAGTTATGATGGTTTAATATCTTGGAATTTATTTTCTTTTGCACTTGGGTTTGGATTTCAAATTTCAAAAGGCTCTGAAATGTTTAAAGTATAGGTAATATGGGTATGACAGGGTAATATACTAATATGATCATTATTATTATATCACATGTCAGCCCAAAAATCTTTTGTATCCAATATACTTACATACATATATAGGTTTTCAATACTATAAGGTAGGATCCTTTAGATCTAAACTTAAGTCTCACCTTCACCAACTTCTTTTCAATTCTAGAATAGGTTTTAAAATTTCATCTGCAACTTTTTAGCTCGTCTTCACACAAAATTTAAAAATCAACTTTTCTTGCTGAAACCAAAATTTAAAAAAATTATAACTTAACTTGATACATATGTATATCCATAACATGATCTTTTATTTTAAAATTTGAATCAAATTTTATAGCATAAAAGTCAAAATGGGATTAGAAATAGCAAGGTTTAGAAATTTGAAAAAATCCATGATCTTGTTTGTGACAGATCATGAATGATAAGATTATGTGAAGTTTTTTTGAAAATTTATCTACATTAAGTAAGTACCTACAACCTATATGAAACAAAGTTTGATATTTTTCTTGGTTTTTATGATGAGTACAACAATTTTATTCACTATATTCATAAGTAAGTAAACTACTACTGTATAAAGTACCATATGGCTCTGAAAAAAATCCTTTTCTTAAATCGTCCTTCAAGCAACGAGTAGTAGTCCTTAGTCCATAGTAGTACAAAAGAGCTTCTATTTCAGCGTTTTGTTTTCTCATTGTCGGTTCATAAATGATATTATTATATCTTAGTGTATCTGTATTCTGTATATACCTAGTGAGACTTATGAATCCGTATTATTTTGACAAAAAGGTATAAATGTATGATCGAAATGGAGACTAAAAAGAAATCTCATACTTATAATACCCTACTGTATTTATAACACTTTGGGTCTGTAGGTTTTCTTTTAGTTATTTTAACTCTAATCTAAATAGGTATCTTGAACATACAGTAGTATCTACAGAGTATAATGAAAAGTATTTTGTGTCAAACAAAAAAATATGAAATTTTTAAAAGCAATAACAGTTGGTCGTCGGTATTTATCTCATATTTAAACTGTCATTTATACTACTTACTTATAGAAAATGAGTCGTGATTTTAAGGTGTTAGAAATTATGATGATTACAGATACACAAATGTACAAATACCTTACAAATATATTTTAAAGGTGTGATATATGAAACCCATTCTTTCTTTACATTTCTTTGACAAAAGCTTGAAAACAATTTTTCAGATTTAGCGATTATCTTGGTAATCTTATCCTTACTACTTTACTTACTACCTTAAAATTACCCATATGAATTTCTCATTTTTGAGATTATTTATGCCTTATCTTATACCTACTATCTATACTCGTATCAGTATATGTAAGTTGTTATTAATTTGACAAATTCAAGAAAGTGGAATGATTTATGATTCCAAATGCGAGTCATTCGTGCAATTTTATGTAACTTACAACGATTAGGAAATTATCATTAGCAGTTGGACAGTAATTAAGATCGAAATGACAAATATCTTTTTTATTTCTGAATTTGCAATTTTAAATTATAATCAAGTATTGTTATGCATTTCTAACAAGTTTATTTTAGTACCCTACCTACCTAGATTTTAAACAGGCTTGGTAATGGTACCTAGCTTTTTTTGTAAAATTTACAAAATGAGAAAATCATATTTGAAATTTTTATTTTTATTGGGCTAACTGTATTTTTTTTTTTTTTTGATTTTTTCGAGTCATTTTATTCTAAAATTCAACGAAATTGCTTAAATTCTAATAAATCAGATGGGTTACTTGTGAGAATTGAGAATTATTTTGAAAATGACGAAAAATTCATAAAAAATCATCAAAATTTTGAAAAAAATTCATAAAAAATTATCAAATTTTGAAAAAAGTCAAAGAAAAGCCAAAGAAAAGCCAAAATTTCTTTTAAAAAAATAAAGAAAAGTTAAATTTTTTACAACCCTGATGGCTAATCGAGATCAAAACTGTCTAATCAAGAACATGTAAATGTTCAAATATCTGTATTTGTCTACCTATCGTGTGGTCTATGTAATAAATGTAATAAATGATTTTTATTTATTCTCTCTTCAAATTATTACATTATACAATGGGAAAAGCCTGACTCTATTACTCTATAACCTAGAGCTATGATACCCAAAAATAGAACATGTACTACTTGTACTTGTACTTATAATACCTTGTAACTTGTATTGTATCTCAACTTTGGTAGATACTTTGAATAAAATGATAAAAATAAAGTATTGGTTTAAGTATGCACTGATATTTGTTGATTTTTGAAAGTGACAAGTCAAGTCCTTGCCTTCAAATAATACATAATATCAGAATATAATTTAGAAGCTGGTTTTCAAAAACTTTATAGGGACAAAAGCATCGAGAACAATTCGAATTTTCGATTTTTTTTTTTTCGAAAGGGAAATGAATCTAAACTTAACCCACAATTACAATCGACAATCAACAATCAAAATCAGTCCTACAAAATTTGGCTATTTACCATGTACATTGTACAATAAATGTGATTGATAATGAGAAAACTAGTTGGATAGACCACGTTTTGACCCTTTTTTAAATTTGCGAAACAAAGTCCGAAATACAGCTAAACTACTATATAGTTACTTACTTACATAAAAAGTATTATTACATTTGATTCTTCTTTTTTTTTTCATTTTGAGTCTTTGACAGATTACATGGTAGGATTGTTATAATCTATTCAAATTCGCAAATCCATTGTTCACATTTTAATAATACCTATCTAGTACTAGTATATAGTATAGTAGTGATATGTACATTTGAACAAGAAAAAAAGTCTGATTGATGCTTATTGCTCTGGGTATTGCGAAATTTTTCGCAAATTTATTAATAATACAGATATTATTACATGCATATTAAGTAAGTATCTGGTCCTAATACAGTGTTATACAACTCCCTTAGGCTCATGTGCAATTAGATATTTGACTAGTACCAACCAATTTATTATTAAGTTTGTATTAAAATTTCAAGCCAAGGATTCAATGGAAATTGCAATAACCAATTTATAATTTGTTCTTCGAGTCAACTTGAGCAAACTTAAGTTGTAAAAAAAGTAATTTGCAATTCTTATTAGAGAAGTCTATTAACTATTTATATAAAGGTATAGTCGATACTCTCAACTCTCTGATTAACTTTGAGAGGCAAATTAATTAATTAATGTGTTTAAATTAGGCTTGGGTAATTTATTTATTACATACTCAAGATCAGTAATACTCAAGATACTTTTACATACTTAGGTACTGATACTATTAAGAATGCCACCTTGAATTCTTAAATAGTATCAAATCCAAATTAAGCCTTTGGGACTTTGTCAAAATGCTTAATGATCCAAGTAGTTATTTTTCAAGGGCCTTAGCTTCAAAAACTTTGTTTAAAAAAATCGAATTTATGGTCTACATTACCTATTTTGACTATTCAGTGATAATTTACCATACCTGTTTATCTATCAGCATGATATTGAAATTTATACTACAGAATATCTATGTATGTTTGAAGGCAAATCAAATCAGTAAAATTTAAATCCTATTTAGAATAGAGCTCGTACTCGTATTTTGAATTTTCAAATTTGAATCCTTATTGAAATACCGAGTTCTTAAATCTTTTCATTACTATTAGGTACTATGTAAGTATCAGTATATGGATAAAGGGCTCTTTATCATCTAAAATATCGATTTCTTTAATCCTTTTTATCTAGAATTTGCATGTGCTGAAATGAATAAAGCCTCAAGCCTTTATACTACTTGCATTAGTACATTGGTACTTTTGTGTTCAATTCAAATTTAGAAGAAAAAAACTGGATTCTACGCATATTCTACCGTAGAATTTCAAAGAAATTTTGGGTTTTTGAGTTCTGTAAAAAGAAATAATGTTTCCTAGTGTCGGTTTGAATCAAGTGAGAATGAATTTATGTTTGTAATTCTCCTATGATGACAACTTTTTAGTTAAATTTTGTGATACTTTTTTGCTCAGTATTATACCTAGTAGTAGAAGTAACATATTGAATTTATGAGATCTATCTTTTCCTACCCATAAATCCATTTACTACATACTATTACATAATACATAATACATAGTACTGCTACTAGTACCTAGTACCTAGGTAGGAACATTTAAATAGTGTAGAAAATAATTTATACTCCATGTAATTCACTGCAAATATCAAAATGTTTCGGCAAATCTTGAAAATAAACTTTCATAAATACTTGAACAGGATCTCTTGAGATTCAAAGTTACAAATACTGGTAAGTTAAGTATTCAGTATTCAGCTTAAAAAATGATTTTTTACATCATGTTTGTAATCTAATTTAAGAGCTACTACTTTGTCTCAAATCTGAAATCTCAACCACTATTTTGCATCTTATGAATGTCAAAATTTAGAAAAAAATCGATCCTGAAAGGTTCCAACAGAGTGTAATTTTTAGTTACTTTAATGGCAGTTCAAATGAGCAAATATGCTTAATAGCATAACATCAGTGATCATAAACTACATAGCAGATGATTTCGTTGACTTTTTGAAAAGATATTTGAGATTTGAAAGACCATATTTTCACGATTTAAATCAAATACCGCAAGTACCAAGGACCTACAAACCTACTAGTTAAATATTTAAGGAAATGGTTGAAGAATTTTTGAAATTCGATCTAAAGCAAAAGCAAAATTCTTCAGATTATACAATATTAACTTAGTTTTCTGCTAGGTACTTCATGTATAACGAGGAAAAATAACACAAGAAATCAATAACTTCATTATAAGATGAAAAACTAGTAAATTTTGGTCTATTTCTACAAAATATTCTATAGAGTGCTGTACACAATATATCAGTATGTTGTTCAAAAAGTGTCAAAATTCAAGTCAAAGTCAACATGTGACGCTTCGTTTTTTTCCCCTAAAGTTTCAGCTTAATCCTTTGTATTGCTATGCACTATAGTACTTATGTATAAGAAAATATTAGCTATAAAAAGTATTTTAGATATGTAGTAAAAGTATTAACAAACTGTAGATTAAGCCAAGTTGTTCTGAGCTGAACTGAACTTGGAAAGAAAAAGCAAAATGAAACAAAAGATCATAAATCATTCAAAACTTACTCTCAATCTAGAATCCAAAATGTCCCATATGTTTCATATGAAACTTTTTCTACAAAGTAAATCTATAAGAGTCTCTCTCAACTCTCTATTTTTGCCTATCTCTCTAACCAGAAGTTTAATACATGCTTAATTCTATGCTAATTTTATGTCGATTGACCTTATAAGTATTTAGCCCTTGTAGTAGTACATACATACATGCTTAAGTAGTAAGTAGGTAGTTTTTCAATTGCTTGTGGCAGAACAAGGCTGTTATATAAATTAATTCAATTTTGCTTGGAACTAACTGCAAAAATTTCAAGTATAGATAGGTAAATGTAAAGGTAGGGTATGATTCAAAAAATTCAAAAAAGTGCCTGAGTTTTGCACATTCAAATAAAATAGTACTTGAACAAGTAGACTACTGTTAGTACCTATAATATAGTAAAATTGTAAAAAGTTAATTTTGAAGAACAATGGAAGCACCTTTAGTTATCAAATTCTTGGAAAACTCGTGCACAAAATTACTATACTCCTCTGGTACCTGGATAAAATTATCTCAGGTTTGTACAGTACAGTACACTACTTGAAATTTTCAAGCTAAAGTGAATAGTTATGCATGTACTTATATACAAAGACCATTATATTGATGCTTAAGCCTGGTTTTTTTATATTTATTGAACAATATGAATAGTGAATACATAGAGTGTAAAAAAGCGGCAGTCCTTACAGTCTTTGGAGTAGTATGATAATGAAGTTTGTACTCAAAGTAGGGCCATTAAATGATAAAATAATATAAGGTCGTTAACATGCACACCTGAATTCTATACTACATGCTATAGTACTTATACTTTGAGTTTTAAAACTTTGCCTGAAACTGAAATGAGAATAAAAAACACAGAATACTGTAAGATAGATTGAGTCAAATCATCAAGTTGGGAAAAGAGAACAATACTGGATTCAAACTCAAACGAGTCTAGTTTGAAACAAAAAAAAAATCTTGAAAATACTTATAATGCAATTCAAGGACTTATACCTATAGTTTTGCAGAAAAGAATTCGAAAACTTGACGGGACATTACAGGCAAGAAGGTAGATACAAGTACTATTAAAATACTTGCATAAAAATGCAAAAAAAAGTATCCTGCAAACATGCAAACCATCAAGGTATTGAAATTGAAAGATAGAAGAAAAAAAACGAAATCTTTATCTTTTTCCAATGTCTTTATCTCATGAAAGGCAAATTCCAAATTGGAATTCAATTCTTATTTCAAGTACTTAGGTACTAGTACTATAGTGGTGCTAGTTATGTATTTATTATCTCATTTTTTTTTCTTAAATTTCTCAAGTAGGCGAGTGTTTTTCGGCTTTCTTTTAATTATAATGGTTGATATACAGAGTAGATAATTGAAAGCCTACCATTTATTACAAGTAACCAATATTTCCTCATGTTATCAATTGCACCTTATCACCGAAATTGGAATTTTTGTCTTTTTTTTGAGTTAGGAGTTTTCTTTCTAACATATTGGTTATACCCATTTATACTGTAGCAAAGTAACAAAGTAGTTAAAATTTGACATATTGGCACAGTATATAGTATACTCGTATCTGTAGTGAACTGATATACTAGGCGTTTTCATTTTTCAAAAAGATATAGGTACATAAAGTATAAGAGTTTTTGGAAATTTTGAATTTGAATGAGTATCAGTATAAGGGCAAAGTGTAAGTAGGAAAGTAAACTTTTTAAAATTCACTTTTTGACTTTGACTCGAAAATTCGAGAACTTGAAACTTGAAGTTTAGATGTAAAAAAGCCAAGTTTTGCCATTTTCGGAGTACTTTCCTACTCTGGAACTCTTACATTGTGAATAAAATAAAATATTTAGTTAATGGCCAATGTCCTAGGATGCTTTACAACATTATCTTATTCTTATAGAAGGGCTAAGTACCCGGAAAAATTTAACTTTACATGGAAAAACACATTAATTCATTGACTTACAGACTACCCAGTAGTCACTGGGTATGCTGGGAAACTTGCAAATTAACTCTATTTTAAAACTTTTCAAAGTAATGAGACTGGTAGTTATGAATTTTACTTTTTCTAAGTACTTACTTTGATGTCTTTATATCAGTCCTTTATACTACACTATACTACTGAAATTATAATAGTTTGGTAAACATACTTTTATACTACTTTACTTGAGGACCCTTATGAATATCTTCAACATAAATAGTATGGAAATGGCACATGAATGGCCCAGAAAAAAAACTTATTTATTCAAAATTTCAATTCAAAGAAATATCCAAGTTTTAATTTATTCCTCCTTTTTATCAAAAAAAAAGTTGAACATTTCCTTTCATACTATGAGTAGGACACAACTATCCACAAAATCGTGAATTTTTCCAACTTATTCATCTACAGATATCTGTAAATATTTTTTGATGAAAATATACAAAGTACCTATACTATACCTATAGATAGATAGCAGAATTCTAATCTAGATTATTCATGTAAATATTTATGTGTGCCAAGCACGATGATCTTTAAAGTTTATAAGAGGTTTAAAGTTAAAATTTTAAGACCCAAAACTCACAAAAGTCATAGATTTTCATTTTACCCAAAAACTTTGCCCAGTCAAAGTTTAACTTAATAATCCAACAAGTTGAGAAGAATTCAAATAATATACCAAAGAACAGATACAATAAAATAGATTTAAATATTACAATTTCTTATAATTTGGGTGGCCTATTCCGACAAAAGTCCAAGTGTCCAAGTCCCAACCATATTATTATTATCCTTTTAGTACAATGAGAGAAACTGTTAATATTTTTCGTAAAACTCCTTTATATGACACCCAAACAACAAGTTTAAAAGTCGGCCTTTTGATAATCGTATGGAAAAAGTAGGCATACATTTTATTATAAACCTACTATAGTAGTACGGGATTTTATGAATAAAATATTGCTTATTAGAATTAGGAAAAGTTATATTTTATTCAAAACTACTTAAGACCTTTATTGTGAGTACTTTCGACTTTTTTTTGACAAAAACTTGTACTTTTTCATTATAATGAGAATCTCGTATTAACTACATACTTATATCAGTAGTAGTAGTATGTAGTATTTCAGAACATAGATATTTTAAATGAAATTCTTTTTTTAAAAGGTTTAAATGAGAATGACACTAACCTGTTCACTCAACTCTTCAATTATTACTTTTCTATTCTATTGATCACTTCTACTGTGTTATTTCCAGGTTCAAGAATTTCAAGAAAGCAATTCTTTTGTTCAGTTTTTGTTCAAAATTGTACAGCAGTTGGTAGTAGTAGTAGTATCAGAGAACAATGAGATTTTAAAAGTATCTCTTTTTTTACACAAGTTTCAGATGATATCGATACTGTAATTGTTGTAAATAGTAGGAATATAGGTAAGCAAAGTCACTGTCACAATAAAATCCTAAAAATCCTTTTTGTATAAAATAGCACAGTACAATAATTTCGACGATTTTGAGAAATTATTCAGTTTTTTGTTCTTTTTTTTCTTATAAAAAACTATCTAGAGCGTGATATTGTATTTATTACTACGAGTAGTACACTTATAAGTTTTTGAGACAATGCAAAGGTTGAACTTTCTCCTAAACTTTTTTTTTCTTGTAAAAAATCCGAGAAATATTTATCAAAATCGCCAAACAATAGGTGCTAAGCACGAGCACGATGATTTTATTTCAGCATAAAAAAAACTTGAAATCACTTTTTCAAAACTTTACCAAAGTATGTATAAGTTCGACAAAACAAATATAATATACGGGAGTTGGCAGTAGGTAATTGATTTTGAACAAATTGAGAAATTCAATAATTCGGCAATAAGTTTCTAATTAGTACTTGGGTCTAAATCTAAATCCTTGATTAGTAGAATAGGTATATCAAATGTCGAAATATCTTGAATAGCAATAGGTAGGACAAGTACTTATTACTTCCAATAACTTCAAATTTTCGTGAATATCAAACAAAAGATCCTTATCTTGGGATTATGATCCTTCAAACTTTAAACTCTTCAAAAACTTCAAACACTTGACAGCTCAAGTTTCAAGTAAATTTTGCAACACTCTTAATGTCAAATTCTCAATTCTATGTCACTTTGGGTAAACTAGCGATTAACTAGTATTCACTATGTAGTACAGGTAAGTATTTTGAACTTTTCAGTTTCTAATATTTTCTGTTTTTCAAATTTGCAAAAGTACTGATAAAGAAGCCGGAAACTGATAAATCTGTAATTTTTTTGAAAATAAACTAAAAAAGGTGTTCCTGGTGGATTTTCAAATTTTTTCTATTTGAGATTATGGGTATCTCGATTTACAGAAAGTCAAATTTTTTCAAAAAATTAGCCGATTAGCAAATATTTTTTAGATTTGCAAAGACAGAACTGAACTGACAGTTTGGCAGTAGATATACGGAGTATTGTATTGTATATTCGTGAACAAGGGCTTGAATTTGAAGATTTTTTCAACTTTTTGGGTTTTTTATCCAGACAAAAAAGACAATTATCCAGACGAGGTAGTTTTTCAAAGATGTAAATCTTTATATTTTGATATGATTCTGCTGAGAACAAAAACACAACCAGACCGTATAAGTCTAACTTGAGAACTGAATAGATCTGTAGATGAGAATGAGCAAAAGCTTCGCATGGGGTCGATCGAATTCAAAAACTTGCAGCGCAAAATCCCCCCATATAATCTGTACTATAAACTTATATAATAAAAATCCACATAAGCCTTTACTTTACACTACACTCGGAACTTGGAAGGAAAGTTGTATTTTGATCAAATAAAATAAAATGATAGAATAAATTTTACAAATAATACCTTAGCTCAGGATCAGCTTAGAAAACTCACTTTTAAAAGTACCTACTAGTGTAGTACTATTAGATACTAGTAATTTAATCCATACTTTGTCTTTGGTTAATTAACCTTTGCCCAAAATTTTTTACAATTTATAATTTTCGACGAAATAAAGCAAGTCATAAAACTCGATTAATTTTATTTACTTTGTATGTTTATGTTTTATTATGAATTTTATGATTGAAACAATGGGATTATTAACTCATATTTATTACCCTGGACTAGGTACTATTATTCAACTTGCAAATCAACTTATTGAACATGGTTATTCAATTTTGCATCTGATTTCGAAAAAAATGCCATTGTTATTTCAATTGTAATTGTAATACAGAATATTTAATAATTTCAAAGAACCTGTATATTGTATAGTACTATATAGTAGTCGTTTTTTGCAAAATCCGGCTTAAAATGAAAAGAATTTCAAATCTCAAGTTTTTAAATATGAAATAAATTGTCGCATTTTCTCTAATAAAATTTGAGGAAGTTCATAAATGAGACTTATATGAGACCCTAAGGGCTTAGACATTAGACTAGCTTTATAAAGGACTCATTTAAATAAAAAGTTATGATTTCTTCAAGATTATTGTGATTTAAAAGTATTCATTTCCTTTTACTAGATAGTAGTTAGTAGGTAGAGTTCGCCCATATGTTTTTCTAATTCCAATTTAGTATTTTAGAAATTTTGGCTCTAGAAATTGTAATTGTATTTACCTGCATGTACTATGTCATAATGCATGTCATTGTCATCATCCTTTGTGTTTTTTGATACAATTTACAATTTACAAAAAGCAAGTCGTACTGATATAAAAATAAACAAACATCAGGGCGAGGTCTTATAGATTTAGAATGGTTTTTTTTTTTTCCTATTTCTAATTTTCTTTTCTGTGTGTCTAACCAATGTTTAATTTTAAATCTACCGAGTCATTACATGGGCTCAAAATGACTTGAGAAAAATAAAATCTTGTATCAATCTTCTATGACATAAGGTATATAAAGGATAGGGATACTTGTGTAGGGAAAAGGCAGAGATCCTCATCTGAACTAAATTGGTTCATTATTCTTATTAACTTTACTTTTTGTCTTACCCATAGGTATAAGGAGTATAATTTATTCGATTGCTTTCTTCCTCTTTAGACTTCTACTTATAGATAGATCACACCCGAAGACTAGGCAGAATGAAATAAAGTAGAAATTTTGATGATAATGCTCATATGATAAGATAGAAATATGTCAAAGTTCAAAAAGTTGTAATTTACCAACCAAGTTAGATATTTTTGAAAAATATCGAAAATTTTAAAATAGTTCAGCAGGATATTAAGAATAATTGTTCTGAAATTTGCAAAATATTTACAGAGATTATTCAATTTTTATATTTTAATCGTATACGAACTACTTACTACTACCGTATTAAAACTAGGTAGGGTATTATTAATATGGAAATGTATTATTTTTGAATAAATCAGAGTTAGTTATACTTGATGATTTGATATTCTAGCATTTGAGTAAAATGTATCTAAATAATTTGAAGAAATAAAATAGTAAAATATAGGGATAAAAAGATCGAATCTGAATTGGGTACGAGTAAAAAGGCTCGAAAAAGAGTCAAAGAAATAAATTACTTGTACATTGAAACACAATGTAATGGCCTTTAAACTCGGCTATAAACTAGTATAAAATTGTAGAGTACTGTAGGTATGGTATACCTAAGATATACATAAAGGATTCTTAGACGTTTAGGATATGTAAATTGGTTTTGAGGGCGCAAGTGATCATTTATCTGTCCTATCTTGTTTTGACTTTTTCCTCAGCTAAACTACTACTACTACAAAAAGGAACAAAACTCGGTGCACTCATGACTTGACTTTGTAACTTGACTGATTCTGAGACCTTTTAGTGTTAGTGTGAGACTTTTTTTATAATATATTTTGAAAAAGTTGAAAAAGTGCTGGACAAGACGACCAATTAAATGTCTTTTAAGGGATGTTTACAGAATTCTTAAAAGAGTTCAATTTCTCTCTCCGACTTTTCTTATTAAACTGGAGGATAAAAGAAACCTCCCAGAGACTCAAATCTCTTTGAAAGATCTTCAATTTCCATTTCTTCTAAAAATCTTCAAAAAGCTTGAAAAACCTTGTGCTATTCAGCCTTCACTCATTTGAATTTCAGTTTTTTTATTTTCAAGATGATAGGGTAAAAGGGAGTGAGCCAAAATGTTCAAGTTCAAAAGCCGCGATAAGAAAAAAACGCCGGAGAGGTGCTATAAGAGGACCGACCATGTGATATTAACCAAGTCAATTGTTCACCCGTTGGGTTTTAAACTTGGCTTTTTAATCATAAGTACCTACTGCTATATAGGTACTAGTAGGTATATAAGTAAGTAGATATCGGTATGAGATTCTCAAAAGGGCGTAAATCAAAAGTCCCAATAAAATAAATCATTATTCAGCAGAGTTCGGGAATCTTGTGCGAGAAAAAACCGACCACAAAGTTTGTGACATTTGAAAAATTAAAATTTGATAAAACCTCTGCTTGTTTCTTCAATGATTTTTCATTTTTCTTTTTTTAGGTCTCTTACTATGCCTAATATTACTATTACATTATTTATGTACAGTTTAAAGATTATTAGGATCCCAGATACTTATTCCATATCTAAAATGTCTCAAATAAAAAATAGCAAACATAACCTTAAGATGAATAACCTATAAAATATTTCAAGTGAAATTTTGAATTAGATAGTGATAATTGGCTTTACAATGAATTTTTTTAAATCTAAAATAAAAATCCATTCAAAATTTGCAAATATGCCTAATGTATATTCATCATTTAGTACTTTTAATTAGTTTATTAAATTAAGTAGTTTATGGTGTATTCTATTTATGTAAAAAAAGTTAGTTTTCCTATGTATCTTAAGTATGGTACTTTTACTTGATTCAGTCAGAATTTGGTGTTTTAACCTAACCAAGTTATTCTTATCTCTTTGAGTTTGAAGATAAAAATTCAAAGGCATAACTTTATTTCACTTTTTTTGCATTCTTTTACACTTTTTGTAGAATCTTTGAACTAGCTATGTGACTTACGCACATTTTACCATTTATGCAAATACTTCAAGATATACCCGAATCCTAAGGCATAAATTCCGCTTTCGATCTCTGGTCTCTCGCAGGTTCATATCTCTAGTAGCAGTAGCAGGGAAATTCGTACCTTTTGGATAATAATAGTTATATAACTCATATTTTTCTATTGAACCTGGTTCAAATTTGAGAAAAAAAGACGAGAAATACTTATCTACTATTACTAGTACTACTACTATATGTGTAGGTAGGGTACTTTTCCTGATATTCTCGAATTCGAAATTTCTAAAGCCTCAAGCCTTCAATGTCTATTCAGGGATGGGTTAGGAAAGGAAAAGTTTTTTTTGTTTCATATCAAACTCACAAACTGAGAGAGACTCGAAAACTTTCAGTATTACGTCTCGAGTATTACGTATATGTATTATACTCGACTATATGGCCAAGAGCAAAATAGAACTAGAAGCTAGCTTATTATTATACCTTTGCTCTAAATATAGCAATAAAATCCATATAAAAATTAGCGTTCTGGATACATGATCAAATTCATAAATGTTGAAATAAATCCAAGCATTAAATTGTTCCAAGGTACATTAAAATCAAATTGCAGTTTTTCAATCATTGAATCAAAATCGTAATATAACAAGTAAATATGATTTTTTCTATAGGGTACTCATTATTATTAAACATTTTCAAAATTTTTCTCGTAAAATTTTTCTATTGTTGATGCTTTATCATAACGATGTAGGTACCTAACAAAAATTGTTAAAAAGTTGACTTGATTAATATGGTTTGGTGTTTCTCAAGCTAAAAAATTTTAAACTATGCTAGAAATCCAACTACTACTGTAGCAGATAAACTCTAACAACTATAATAATTTAAAGCAAATAAACAGATAATACTTAATTGTACAGTGAATATTAAAAATATCTTTAAACAGGTTAATAGAGGTTATAAGACTTGTGGGTACTTACATATTGATCATCAACTTAATTCTAAAAAAACAGACTTGACATACTCATACGTGGTGCTAATTATCTGTAAATATCGTTAGGTAGGGGTACAAATATGTATCATAGTTTGTTAAGCAAGTAGGAATAATAAATTCTAAATACTCGATTGAACATAACTTCATATATTTATAGGTATACATACTAGCCTTCAAATGAGAGTGTACTTCGATCTAATTTAAAATAAATTGAGGAATATTCGAATTTATACAGATCAATTGGTGTTATCTAAATCCAAATTAAAACTTAATTTTTTACAAAATTTTACAAAAATTGCTCAACTACAATTTATTTATATAAACTATTTAACTTTACATTTAAGGATAAAATAATATAAAATTATACTTGGAGTTGAAACTTGACAAAAAAACTCATTTTCAATTTGAGAATGAAACTGGTTATTCCAATCCTTGTATGTTTAAGTACCCTATACTGATAATAATAATAATAATAATAATAGTTGAGCATGTATGGATAAGTAGTCAAATTTAAATTCTATTTCGATTAACTAGTATTTTGGTGCCTCATTTGGGCTTTGGTCTTTGATACCTGTCTTACTCACCAAACCAACTACTAGAATCTCGGCAGCCTTTTTACCTTCAAGCTAACTTCAGTCAAAATAATCACATTTTTATAGAAGCCCTATTAAAATCAAAATACCTACTTACTACTACAACTACTACTTACATATAAAGCCATGAGATGTAATCGAGGATTTAACCTCACAGTATAGAATATTTAACCATACTTATACTTATACTTATAGATACAAAGAAAAGTAAGAAAAAAAAGTTTTTAAACCTTTAAACTGATCTTATGGGTGATATAATAAATGAAGCCCTGTCGGACTTTGAACAGACACAAGACCAAAAACCATTTTAGGACATATCCTTAACTTTAAACTTACCAAGATCCTTTTTTTATTTCAGTTTTACAGTAAGAGTAATAGTATTATAATATAACCTATTATATCCTTTTTATCAGTATTAGTATTGATTGCCTTTGCCTAGGTCCTTTTAACCTATTAGTACCTTCTTAGGTACAAGTAAGTTTTTATTGAACAATTTTTATAATCCCTAAACTCCCACTTTAAAGCTTATCTTTCTTTTCAAAAAACCTTCTGAGAATCATTTTATAGGATTTATTTCCTTCTCTCTCTCTCTTTTTCTTGAAATCTTGAAATCTTCAAAATCTACTTGATTGATGCTCTAAATTTAAAATGAAGTGTGATCTGAACAGCTTCAGATTAAATTGATGGTTTTCAAAAGTGAGTAATAATTGCCTCTGTACGAGTAGTAAAAGATTTCTTGAAAAATGGAAGAAGGTAAGTGATCTTAGTGATTTCCATTTTTATTACAATGGAAGGAATGAGTAAAAAAAAGCACATAAAAGTACTCGACTAAATAAGTAAGTAGCTTATTATTATCGTCGTTTTATGTTCCAAGTTTAAGTGGATTATTATAGGCTTTGGAAATATTAAATATTATAACTAATAAACGAAATAATATTGTAGTTGAAAAGTTTCATGTCTCAAAAAGTCTGAATATTTCTACAATTTCCATATGCTTTTTAATAACTCTTCTTGAGTCATAGTCATGGGTAAGTATTGCATTTAACAGGGGTCAAATAATAAATGGTAGTTTCCTCATAATTTATGGCAAAATAAGTGCATTTTTTTCATACTTTTTCTTTTTTTCAAAACAATATATTATTTAATGTGTGCAAGTATACAATTTTAGTAAGCTAAGGCAAGTTACTTTTTTTTGCAGACGGTTGTAAAAATATTCGAGTCATAAAAATTGGACTATCTGCTTTTGCCATCTTGAAAGAAAAGTGCAAAAAGTTTGAAATATTTTCGCCTAATTGATTTGACCAGTAGCAATACTATAGGACCATAGTATACTTTAGTATGCTCATGTTAACTTATTTTAATCAAATATTTTTAAGAGTATCTTGAACCAGTTAGAATCTTCGATTTCATAATATCGATTTCATCTACCTAAATTTGAAAATTTGCGACAATTTTTGTCATTAACTGGACACTCGATGTGAAAATTTTGAAACGAATTACAAAAATTTCAAATCTTATGGTTATGTTAAAGTAATATTTACATATGAAAAGTTGTATATTTAAGTAGGGTACTTATAAGGCCTTATAAGACAATTACTGGTAGTACCTACTACTACACGATAAAGGACTTATTAAGTCAAAAATCTCAAGTCTTATTTGAAATTCTAACCAATTTTAACTTGTAAAGAGTACCAGTAGTTAGGATCTAATGAGGGGTATGTAATGTTTTGAATAGAAATGAGAAAACAAGCCCATTAGTATCGCCTACTTTAAATAATGCATAGGAGACACATTATAATTGCTCTATGCCTATGTAAGTAGGTAGTAGGTACTTACCATTACCATGTATTACCATTTGCTTTTACTAGTACTAGTATAGTACTTATAAGTACAAATCCCAAGTGTCTAGAAATGTACCTATATTATTTTACTTATTTTCTACATTTTGTGTTCAAGCTAAAGAAACTGAGGTTTTGCGTATATTACATCTAATGTAGGTAAATGACTTTTGGCTTTGATTTTCTAGTTATTAGTATCTACTGACTGGTAGGTATTAGTAAATATTATGATAATGATAAGTAGTGAGAGTGTTAAGCTATTAGGCATTTTAAATGAGGAAGAAACTTGAATTGTTGATCATTAATGATTTCAGTTCATATCATATAGAATGTGCCCTTAATTTGACCAACAAGTACTAACGATAAGTACAAACTATACTAACATTAGGGACTATAGTTGGTAGTTGGTAGGTACTTTTAGAATTTTGAAATAATTTCGACTTATCTATGTAAGTCATCAGGTTTTAGGGTATTGAAAGGAAACAATTAATTATTCAATCATTAGGATATTTATCTATTTTGTAGTAACTATTACTACCTATCCAGTACATTAGTAGATCGTTGATATCTTTAATTTTACTTTTAAACTTTTTTTTGACCCTATATATGGTAATGAGATTGTATTGTAAATTGAATGCAGCTTGTTTGTAAACAAATTCATTCAAATTTTTCTTATTTATTTTAATTGTTTGCTCATCACTCATCACGAGTACCTTATAGTATTTGAAGTATTTGATATTAGTATTTATTTTATCCTATTGATATTTATCTTGATCGTGATCGTTTCGTACACATGTGGTTTATAATTTCTTTTTAGTAATTTATATTTACTTATGCATATCATCAATATCATGTGTACTTACTAGTTATGGATAGCCAAGTCGTCAAACAACTCGATATTATTCCTTATAAATCCCTCATTTCATTTACGAGTATATCCGTAGAAAATATTTTCCAAATCGGAAAAGAAAAATTTTAATTTTCGAATCTTTTGGATCATTTCTCGCCATAATGTCAATGGATCCAATTAATGTCATTCATACAAATAGATCTTTTTTATTGTATCAGTATTTCCTATAATTTAGAATGAGATCTGGAAACAGAGTGAAAGAGATTCATCTTTTTTGCCCTCTATTATTAAGGGATATGCAGCTGCATATTTATTTTTACATTTTTTTTCAATTGGTAGTATTTGGTATTGAAATTGCATAATTTATTTTAACTTATTGGTCTAATGCAATAGTATGGTAGTTGATAGTTGATAGTAGGGCAAAAAAAACTTTTCATTAAAATCGTAAAATGCGTTTAAGGTTATGTAATCTCATAAGAAGATTGGATTATTATTAGAGCTGAATTTTAATATGATCCTTTATGAGAATGACAAATCAATCAAATCTTACGAGTATCTTCATTTGACATGTGTGACAGCCTCTATACTGGTACTGTACTCAAGGTATACCATGGTTAGATTAAAATAATTTTTATAAAAGTTATTCATTCATGTATGAAATCTTAGCTATTTAAAATTTTTTTGCTCGAGACTTGAATTTGTTGATTGAACCCCCTTATTGAACCTACCAGTATGAATAAATAAAAAAGTTTTCTTACATATTCATGAATGTACTTCAGGCTGTGGTTGTGGTGACTTGAATTTCAAAAGAATTTCTTGGTATCAATTTCAATATCAATTCTTATCAAGTCGTAGAATAGACAATTTGTTTGTCTACTATAAAGAATAAATATAAAATATTTAGGTTATTCAGATTCAGATCCAGGATCGTCTCCAAGCAAAGCCTAGCCCTTAAAAATATTCGATGATTGAAATGCCAAGTATATAAGAACTTGTTACCCGATATGTATCAAAGAATCATCTTTTACTTATCAAGATTCATTCTATAGTTGTAGGGATATCTTATAGTGAATTCCACAAGAATTTCAACATTAATAAAGCAATTATATGCATTAGATATTGACCGATAAAGTCATTAAAAGTACATTGGGGAGTTTATGTCGGTATTTTGAAGAATTTATAAGGCATTGTTTCGCTTCAGTTTGTAGGATAGTAGAGTAGGATCATAATAAAAATGCATTTCCGTGAGATCTTTATCCTAAAATTGTAAAATCTTAAATTTTAAGGCTTGTGCAGGATTTGTTGTAGAATTTTAGATACCATTATTTACGTGTATTTACGAGTTACAATTTTGGTACCATTATTACAATTTTTAAAGAAAAATTTGCAATTTTAGTCTTATAAGATGAGCTTCAAACTTCGAGATTTTAAAATCCCATAATTTTAAGAAATATTTTTGATTTTAGAAAAATATTCAGCTATAATCAAATAATAGACAATTTGAGTCTATAAAAGTCGACTTTGGTAGTACTTTGGAAGTATTATAAGCACATACTAGTAACTAGTACTAATTTTAGCCATATGTCTTTCTTGCTAATTTTTTTACAACCTATCGTTCTGTTTTTGGCCATTTTTGAAAGATATTTGTGAAAAATAAAAATTTTGATATTTATGACATCCACCTATAACTTCCCAACACATAACACAAAACAGTTGGTCATAATACAATCATAAAGTTAAGCATGGGAAAGCCGCAAAAATTCTTTAAAAACTTCATTGCAAATCATTAAAAATATGAAGTATTACTCATATAAATGGGATAAGTACCTACACAAACTTATACATGATACATACTGAGGACTGAGACTACATAAGGTCATAATAAAAATATACAAAATACCATAATACATTTACAATTTACAATTTACAATTTGCTCCAAGTTTTAATTGCTACCACTCGCTGAGGACAAAATTGTTTTGCATTTAATACACCCATCCAGGTCCAAGCCATTACATAAACCTACACCTAAATTCTTACTTTTCTTTAAAGTACCCTACTAGTACTATATACTTACTAGAGAATTTAAGTCTTACTTTAAAAACTTTGAAAGTTCTATAGACCCTCATATATTATCATAAAGAAAATACTAGAATAAAATAAAATTGCACTCTATTTCTCCATTGAAAATGAAGGACTTTCAATGTGAAATGTGAACACAAACAGGGCTGTAAAATAAAAAAGGGTCTGGTGATAGAAAGCCATCTTTTTCTAAATTTTATGAGCCCAATTAGCCCTCGTATTTAAATCCTAGAGAGAGACTTAAATGTAAACTTTTTTGTTCAATTTAAGGTGATCTTCCCTATGTCAGTGTCTACCATGCTATGTGGGTTGTCTTATAAAAATATAAGTAATTTCTGGCGGTTCTTTTAAGGCATATTTATACTATAGATAGATAGATATACTAAGCTGGAATATCCCTTTTTATCGTGAAAAGACCGTCATAAACAAAATAGGGTCAAGTAGTCATAAATTTTTAAAGGCACAAGTCCAAATATACCCTTATTTTATACCTCACTCACAGTTCTTTATTATATGGAAGAACATTTGCTTATTTTTCTTGTTCAACAGCTCATTCCCATTGATTCCCATGCATATAAAAATGGCCCTTAAGCTTATGGATTATAGCCATAAGTGTAAGTGTTAAAGTTTCAAAGTTTTCTCAGTTTCAAAGTTGATACTTTGTTACAAGTATTACATAAAGTGATGAACACTTGGGTCTTGAGTTTTACCATTTCTTAAAGGTAGTTACTAGAAGGTAATACACTCTGTGACTGAAAAGGTCACAGATCGTAATAGGAATAGGAATAGCAATAATAGTAAATGAAAAGGAGATGTCTTTATTTTTATTTTTACTTTCTCAAACATCTGAAACATTGAAATCAACACGTCAATATACTTTACAACTTTATCATTTTAAAACCATTGCAAATTGCGGAAAATTTTGACAAAGTTTTGTTTCAACCTTTGAAACTTGGTGGTATAAAAAGCAGGAATTCTGTCAAATGATAAAGTATCTTATTGAAAAATCGACAAAATATCAGGAACATAATATGATACTGTATTTAAAAATCGCCACAATCCATAATTATAATATTTATTATTATTTAATTATTATATATTTACAAAAATTAGTAGGGTACCCTACTTATTAAGAAAATCTGAAAAGCCATTTCGACTTGTTATAGGCTAAACCTTGTTTTAAAATTCGAAAAGTTGTAGTTGTTGTTGCATACATAAGGGCAATTTTTTAAAATATACTAGTAAGTAGGGTACTTAGTACTTATGTATTGTAGTAGGTGCGAAATACTATAGGAATCTCTTTTAGAGTACTCTACCTAGATCTAAAATTTTTAGAAATTTAGATCTAGAATATTAGAATTCCAAGTGTAACAATTCTATCATCCTACGAAATCTCCTGTCCAAAATCATAAAATATTTATGATATTATAAATGTTTCTCCAAAAACTGCTGGAAATTCACTTGAAGATGTGAAATTTTTCTTGTTATTTTCTTAAACCACCACCCTCGAATAATAACTTGGATATGACCATAGAATCATATTTTAAGATTTTTTAAAAGAAAAAAAAAGTTCCATAAATTTTTATAACAGTATCGATTTATGATCCGACCATTACATTACAGCCATTACATTATAGAATATTTTTGATGCATTGCTCACTGCATTTTTATATTTTATGTCCTCAATTTAATATCTCTATTCCTTACATAATATATCAATAAAAACCACCATTTCAAATTTCAACATCTTCTCCAAAAAGATTAGAAAAGATTGTTTGAAGGTCTAGGTTTCTAGGTTTGTATACTTTACTTTTGATATCCATATAATATTAGAAATATTAGAAATTGAAATTTAAAAAAAGTACCTACTACCTAGTAGGTAGTAAGGGGATTGAATTATATTCACTACTGTACCCTACCCTACCTATCAAACTTCTTAAAATTATAGTCCACTCAGCCGTAAATTGGATTCTTGAAAAAAACTACTTCAAAAATTGGAAATAGATTTCAAAATTCAATTTTCCAGGTTGAAAACTCCCCCAACTACAATATTTAGGGTAAAAAATGCATTTCCAGTTTCCAGTTCTAGATCTAGGTAAGGAATTGGATTCAAAAAAATCCCCTTACCAGACCAGAATGGTTTTTTTAGTTCTAAAACTCTAAAGTGCTTGTCAAGTCAACTTGGACATTTTAAAAATTGCCAAGAAAAGTTCAAAAGGTTCGATTTTTTCCAAAAAATCGTAAGGAAAAAGGGTAGAAGATGGCTCAAAGCTATTATAAAAGGATAATAATGGTTGAATTGGCTCAAAATTTGCCCTGCCTTTGCCATGTCATAGTTGAAGTTCTAGAAAATCGAAATCAAATGCTGATATATTACCTAATGTCATAAAACTCCATGTAAATTGACATCAATTATATGGGTTTTCGAACAAATAATGCAAATAAGACATCAAGAGCTGTACAAATACCCTACCCAACCTAAATGAGATAATAACCATAATACTTAAAGAATTTGTTTCAAATTTTGACTTGTCGATTCTCTTAATGATGTGACCAAATGACTAGTTCAACTTACATGATATGGGTACTTGTAAAAATTGTAATTTCTCTGATATTATACTGTAGATTAATATTGTAAATAAGAGTCAACAAAACAAGTCAGATTGTTATATTACCCCTACAATATTGTTTTACAACTTTAGAAAAACTTTGAAGGAAAAAGGCGGACGAGAAATCCGTCACGCAAACACGCCCAACTCTTTCACCAAAAGACCAAAAAACAAACAAATTTTTTTTTCTAAAAGTAAAAAATTTGAGCTCAATCTCAAGTGTCAAAATCCAGTTAGATATTATACGGTGTAGTACTCTACTTGTGTAAGTGTAAGCTATTTAACTGTTGTATAAATCAGTTTTCTGAGGTTTTTTCAAGATTTAATGAATTTGCTTTAGATAATCAGTAAAACCGAGATGATCACAAAAACATTGTTTTACTTTTTTTTTTGCTTTTTTTGCTAGTTTGTTTTGGCATGTGTAGAACACTTAAATCCAATCAAAATCAAACCATAAACTTTCAAGCCTATTTATCTGCAAATTTTTATGGCTTTACGGTATCTTGCTCTTACACATAAAAACCTAGAGTCTCCTGCTTTTAGAATCGCTGTATCTCGAATCTAGAATTTTTGGAAAAAATTAATCAAATCACATTTTAAATTAAACCTTTAAATCTTTTTTGTTCTTTCTCGGAATATAAACGTGCTCCATTCAAATTTCAAATCCTTAGATTTGAAACTATTTCTCGGTATAAACTCAAGGTATTTGTAGGAAATAGAGACAAAAATTTATTTGCAAAAACAAGCTGACACTTTTCTCTTCTACTACTTGTAGGTACTAGTAGAAATATGTAGGTAGGTACTAGATCTAAAAGGATAAGTAGAATAAGGCGAATATAAGATTTTAGCGATGTGTAACATCTGTTTTAAAGTTTAACATTTGAGTAAAAAATATTTAGATTTTTTTATATTCACAAAGCATCTAAATAAAATGTTTCTTTTCTCCTGAAAGAACTCTAGGTAGTACTCGTACCTAGATACTTGTTTCTTTTCCTACGGGTAAAAAAGTAAAATAAGAGTTAGGTATGACAAAAAGGTATCACTTTTTTATATCTTTTGCACTAATACTACTAGTGAGTTCTATAGGTACTACCTAGTTTTACTAGGTAGTATACAAAAATAGAAGTAGAAATTGAGTCAAATATTATTATTCAAATTCAAATATCCTATTCTTTCAGTTTTCAGTATGCAAAGAATTCTCTTTGGGATATTACTCATCTTTCTGTTTATGAGCCCTAAAGTTAGTTCTTACTACTAGTGCTATTACTGATACTATTATAGTATATTTGTACATACTTGCTAATACATAGTAGAAATACCAGGGTGAGAGGATAATATATGGTTGATATCACAAATTTCCCAATCCCCTATTTCTACAGTAGTACATAACCTACTCGTATATATCTAATCTAACAGAATTTTTTCAGGTTCAAAATACCAGAAATGAGAAATTTCATTTATATTCTAAATGCGTGGAGAAACTGAATCATACATACGACAAGAAAAAAACCAAAAAATAACTTGGTGAGGGTGTAGAAATACGAGTATCAATAGGTAGGTATATGGTTTTTGGAAAAATGGGCAGAATCCAAAAAAATATTTCAAATATTGGCGAATATTTGATTATCATAATTTCCAAAAAAAAAGTAATTGCTTCCAAAATTGCGTCAAAAGTCCTAAATTTCTCTACCACCAAATACCTAGACCTATATAGGTAAATACATTATTATATTATCCTATTAGGAACTTTTGAATATAGGCAGTATCTGTCATTTCTTAATTCTTCAAAAATTAGCGAATCTATCTATCAAGTGGCTCTCTATAACTTCCCATTTTAGCGAATTTTCAAAACATTCGAATTTTTTTGAATTTTTAGAAAATTAAACATTAGAATTAGAATCAGTTTTAACAGTTCGATAAAAGTTTGAAATTTATTTTTATTGTAAACCAGTCGGTAAAAGATCCTTTAGATCTACAGTGTAGAATAGAATTAATAGAATATTTCCATACTTATTGTTAACTATTCTAAATTCTAAATAATAGGAAATATTTAGAAGAATAACCCTCAATGGGTGGTCAGTCTCAGCTAGATTTGCCATTTGGCATATGTAGATTTTGATTTTTTGAATAATAATATTTATGAGACATGACTTTGTGTTTGTTGTGAGAATTGTATGAAAAAATTCCAGTTCCAGAAATGATATTTTTTTATGATTATGATTACTTGCTCAGTCTTTGAATTTGAATAGAGATTGGTCATTGGCATTTTTCTATATACGAGTATTCTATACAATGGGAATCTTTTGCTCTGTTATGATCAATGTGTAACAATGAATAAGTAATAATAATAAAAGACCATAACTTGGCATATATGGATAAGTACAATATTTAAAGTTGAACAGAGCGGCTTTCCCTTCAATAATTATAAATCTTTTCCTAATCGGTTATCTACTACATAGTAATATAGTACATACACTTAAGCTCAAGTAGTGGTCTTATGACTCGAAAGAATTTTTTCTATTTTGTTGTAGTTTTGAGAGTTTTGGCGAGTTGTCTTTATTCAAATTTTTAAGAATATGAAATAGTATTCAAATTTCAAATAAGTTGACCAACCCACACTTACAGATACTAGTACTAGTACTCATGTATGTACTGTACAATCGAGTAGATGATACTTTTATTTTATTTTATTGCATTTTTCCTGAGCTGCAATTTACTTACTTTACTTTACTTATATATATTTTCTACAAGCAAATATTATTTATTGGTATGACTGTCCTAAATTGAACAGACAAAAAAGACAATTTGTTAGACACTAATAAGCTCAGGGAATAAATACTTTGTAAAATATGACACTTGTTGTTATATACACTAGGTAGTATTTGTACTTTATACATGGTAAGACCTCGTAGTACGAATGCAAAAGAGTAGGAAGATAAAAAAAATGACAATAAAAAGTTTGCAATACAGTATCTATACTGGTATAAAGGCAAATGGCAATTGCTGTAAAAAAAAGTTTAAGCTCTCTTTAACTTGATTATGAGCGACATTCCACTTTTTTCTAAAAATTTACAGAAATGCTAATTGCCTTTATAAAAAATGTTTTACAACACTTGACTTGACTCTTTAAAGAAGAAAGGTTGAGGAAATGAAATATTTATTTTGATATCGCAAAAAATTATAATTTCCAGCTATAAAACTCAAGATAAGGATAAGTAGGTTGCAATTACAATTTGTGATATTTGCTTTTCAAGGTGTAAAATAGCGAAAGTTGAACTCATTGAGCTCAAATCGATTAATTTTATTGTTTTCGAAAAGATCAGTTTAGTCGAGTCAATTTCATTGAAATCGAAAGTGCAAGTAGGTTAAAATATGTAAAAATTTTAATGAATTTGAATTTTTCAAAATTTTTGGAACGATCTACTATACTGTACTGTAGGTTGTGTTAAGCTCATTTTTTTACTTGTTTTTAAATCAGTTTATCGAGCATGAAGAATTATGTCTACTTTGGTAAGTCAAGCCAGGTGGAAAATGTGAATTTTTGTATTTTGTCACTCTACCTACCTTATCTTAAATCTTCAAAGGCTCAATTCCAAACACCTACAAAACAAAGGATCAAGTTTTCAAAAATCTGAAGAATTGCATATACCTCCATGTATAGGTATGTATATGTAGGGTATAGATACGAGTACTAGCTTATTTAGTCCAGTATTAGTTAAATATACAAAATAAATGAACAATTGACCAGCTTTACAATCTTAAGGCTCAGATTACTACTTGCTGTGAGCTCCAGCCAGGAGAACAAGACCAAATTTTTCCTACTAGTCGATTAAACACGCAAAGTTCGAGATTTTTGGGAAGCTTTAAAACTCCCATGGATTTACTTATCTACTGGTCTTTAAGTCTGGCACGAAATTCTAAATAAATAAGCCTTATTACTAGTAACTAGTAGTAGAGTGTGACCCGTCTGAAGAAAAGGTATCCTTATAAAGGCTATTACTTTTTAGCTTTTTTAATTTCCTCCAAAATTTCAAATTTCTAAAAATTTTAGAATCTTATCCATACATAAACATGGCTAAAATTTGAGAAAAATTTAAGAGTCTGATATCGTACATGAAATCTTTCGAGGTAATAAAATAACATACAAGGGCACTTTTTCTTAAAATCGATAACAAATAGAATGAAATGAAGGTCATTTCGAAAAAAAATATAATAAGGGTCACCTGACATCGTAATATTGCATTGCTTTTGCAACTGCATTTGACCACCACAATTTTCAGAAAAGTAAAATTTAAGCCGGATTATCCAAAGACATTAAGAAAGTGAATGCCGATGCCAAAGTTTTTTTTACAATTTTTTTCATAAAAGAATTGTATCTACCTAGTAGCAAGTTTTGAGTGAAATAAGCTCTTTCCAGATTTTTTATTCTTTTTCTTGGTTTCTTGGACTTTTTTTTATCCCTCAGGTCTTCAAGCTCCCGAATTTCCGAATGGTCATATCATGTCCAGTAGTGGAGAATGAGATTATTTTTGATGGTTTTCAAAAAAGTGTGATAAATAGTTTTAGACAAACTTTTTTATTCACTAGTTTTAGCTCAAATCACGTTTTACCATTGGCCACTAAGGCTAATAAAAGCTGTAAAAGAAAGCCGAAAAATGTCTTGTATCTTTTAACTATATCGAGTATATTGATATT
Source organism: Nanhermannia cf. coronata Gr-Ori-00579 (assembly GCA_034699045.1). Taxonomy (NCBI): domain Eukaryota; kingdom Metazoa; phylum Arthropoda; class Arachnida; order Sarcoptiformes; family Nanhermanniidae; genus Nanhermannia; species Nanhermannia cf. coronata Gr-Ori-00579. Next base: position 33,346 of record JAQIXA010000362.1, read on the forward strand.
CAATTTATTGTTATCTTAAACCAAGCTATATTTCTTATTATTCACACGATTATTAATCTATGTATAGGTAGTGCATCTAAAGTAGAGACCTTCAAGACCTTCAACTTAAGCTTAGGTAAATTATACCATAAGAAATATTTTTGAATATTAGTGTGGGAAAAGCACGTCAAAAAAAGGGCAATATAGATAAATTTTGATAGGAAGTTGGTAATCAGATTGTGATTTAGGTAATGTAATGAGCTTTCAAATTATTATATTTATTATCTTTATTATCCATACAAGGGTCCATTAGCCTCAAAAATATGCTGGACATACACTCTCTATTACAAAAGTACTACAAAAAGTCTAGTCAATTTACTTTTATATGGATAATTAACATTGTATATTTAACTATTCTGGAGTTAATTATCTCAATTAAGGTTTAGTACGATATGTACTAGTGAAATTTATTCATTTAATGTGACTCAATGTACTATAGACACTATAAGTATCAAACAAACTAGTTTGGTATCAAAACTAGTTTTTCAAAAATTTAAATTTGAAATATTCTTTTCATAGAATACAGACATACTGATAGTGTAAAAAAGGCCGGTTTGAATTTCGAATGGAAAATATTTAATTAAACGATTTAAATGAGCAAGGTGATGTTGAATAGAATCCATAATGTCACATTTACCTTTAATTGAATATATTTAAAGGTAATGTTGACATTAGATGTACAATAAAAAGAATGTTGTTGATCTTTTAACTGATGTTATATAGTTGAAATGGATGGTTTAAAAATCTTTAAATCTAAGAAAACTCGATTCTTTCAACAAATTCTTTCAAATTTCTTACAGAAATATCGAAAAAAAATTGTCAAAAAATTGTCAATTTTCAACTCAAATTGTATACATCACCTATATTTAAGATTAGATAGGGTCCTCTAAGGTTTTTCAATCTTAACGTTTGTTTAGATAGGGTCAATCTTAACGTTTGTATTTCATATTTAAATAGGTAGGGTAAATGCTTTTTGGCCAAAAACAGAAAATGTAGATACTTTGAAATGAGTATTATAAAATTTCCTAAAAATTTTGCCGTTTGATGATCTAAAATTTGATGGAATGTTTGATGTTTTGAAATAAAATGATCTCACAGGCATTACAATAGATTTTGCCTTCAAATTTCAAATTTCTTGCTCTTATTCTTATCCTCAGGATTTCGAATTATGGAATGCATGAAATATAAAAATAATAATGGATATACCTGGACCATATTCATATTATATAATGTCTTTGTGGGACAAAAGGTATGTACTGACTAATAGTACTACATACTAGGTATATGCTCACTCATTCATAATACAGAATACAGGCCAGCAGAGGAAAAAGTCATAAAAGGAGCCTCATTTCTTATTCTTGGTCAGCAGTCGTGTCTTCCACAATGAATTCATGTGGAATTTTTTCCTAGCTTAAATAAACTTACATAACTTTTTTTTTCATTTCATACTGCTGGTATGTATTCTTTATTTAAAAAGCAAAATGTACAACTAATGGACAGTCATTTCAAAGTTTCTTTCAATCCTATATAAAGTCTAAAGAAATGGAGAAGAGAATTTAAAAACACATTTCAATTCTAATAATACAAACATACAAGGATAATTTCAATTTAAGTATTCTATCCTTATACGAAGTATTCTATCCAGTTCTGCATATATCTACCAGTACTGTAGATATGTCTTAGATTTAGATTTAGATTGAGGAATCCTAAATCGAAATTGATTTTCGATTAAATATTTAAAAAGTAATTTGGTTTTTTAAATATCTCCCACATAAGTTTAAAATGATAATACAGATAGTGCATGTTTACTAATGCCTACATTAAAAATTCATAGAAGTATAATTAAATTATTGAACTTATTGGAAAATTCCACAAGTAATCAAAAGTTTCTTACAATAATCTGACTTAAATATAATATAACTTCTCATTGTTGATATTATATAAGTGCTACATAGTACTACATAGTACTACATACTATCCTATAATAAAATATGCAAGAATTTTTTGGCTTTGGAAATAAAATAATCTGTTAAGAAAGAAACGCCAATTTTGTACCTTTTTTTACATTTATGGATTTCAATTTCAAATTAATTTTAAATAGACTACTTATACAGAGTAATTATCAGTAGTAGGTGCCCTACCTAAAGTAAATATTTCAATTTTTTCATAAAAAAACTAGAAAATTTTATGATTTTGAATCGATAATAGGGATCAATTACTTGTATTGTATTCTGAAGGGTCAATGGAGCCCAATGAGAAATTTTTTTGCTTTTTTTTGCTAAATCTTCTCGAAATTTGGCCATTGTAAGTAAATACATCTATTTTATTTTCTTTTTCAAGAACTAAAAAGATCAATTGCAATATAAATAAATGGTTTGTAAGATCTAACTATAAGACTTAAGTCTCTCACTCTAGCCTGTTTTCTTCTAGACTTTATTTTTTTTTTCTCAGATTTTTTTGGGTAGAAAAAAATTGGGCTTTAGTCCAAATCTCAAAGGACTTTGGCATTTACTTATGCACATTTTGAACCCATAAAATCGAAATCCTTCTAGATAATACCTCTGATTTTGAGATCTTTATCACCCTGAATTTGCAATATAAAATTCCCCAAAGTACTCTTTATAGTTTTGTACAAGTACTTACAAGACAAGGAGGAAAAATCCATTAAAATAATTATTTTAATTCATACCCTCATTCAGATTCCACTAAAGTCAATAAAAAGTTCGCACTTTTGCAAATCTACCCAATTTTTTACCCCTTTCATTTCATTTATAGATTATCTTAATTTAATGACTAATGGATTTTTAAGAAAGTGGAATTGGATTACACATTTCTACTATAGTACAGAGTACAGACACTTATAATCTTGAAAAAATCAGCCAAACCCTTGTAAAAAATCAATTACACAAGTTTTTCAAATTTTAAATGCTACACTATTAGTACCTACTACTATTACGGATACATATGTATTGAAGTAACAATTTGATTTCCCTTTTTTGCAAAATTTCAATTATTATCATAGGCAAATAGTCGCCTTATTCAATTCGAAAATAATCAAAATAGTTGAGAAAGGGAAAGGATAGGCAATTAAGAATTATTGATATTTGTCATCATATCATACTTTTGAGTTCAATTGAATAAAAAAAAATTAGATCATAGATCATTCACTAAAAGATACTAAAATTTATTAGTACAAACTTACGTACGAACCTGATTTCCCACTCAAAAACCCTTTGGCTTGTTAACTATTAACAATAACAATTTGTAAAAAAAGCAGATTTATTACAAATAAGTAGTACTAACTATTTACTAGTAGGTATGTAGAAGCCATATCAATAAGTCAAAAAAGAAGATTGAGGGTGATTTGTTATTTTTTAAAAATACTTTACCTATTTTTCTAATAAGAGAAACTCAATTGGTGGTCTTTAAATGCTTGTCTTGAGTCTTGTGCAAGTCCTAAATGGAAAAAAAGGCAAATAGCCCATCAACCCCATATGAGTTACAACAATCCTAAGGAGATCTACATAAGTATTTATATGAGTAATCTCTTAAACTTAAAAAAGTAAACAAATATTTAGAGAATTTTAATTTCCCCTAAACAATAAACATATTTATACGTACCAATATATACAATGAGTTAGGAAAAGGTCAAGAATACCTTTTCTAAGCACCCTTAGAATACAAATCTGGGAGATTTCTCAACTCTTTCCTAGTAGGTCTATCTGTAGTATCAGTATGTACACATGCAGGTAGTATCGTTGTCTTGTAAAAAGATCCTTTTTTCTAAAATTTAAATTTAGACCCTGTAGAGGAAGAAATAGACATACAATTATTTATTACAGGCACTTTTACAGAAAGGTCCAAATCCAAATGAAATGAAATCCAAAATTTTTATTTCGAAATGGGATAATTAGCCTGGGTCTGGGCACCTTCAGAATTGAACTGAAATCTCCGACTCTATATCAGTATAGGGATATTCATGCCCTTGAAATATCTGTCGGAGCCAGAACCAAGTCCGAGAGTCATTCATAGGATAGCTTGTACAATTACAATTATACTTATTATTCAAGTATCTTTTTACAAGATAGGGAAAAGCATTAATTTTGAACTTTATTTTTAAATATTCAAATTATATTTTAAATACAAGCACCATAGGTGTTGATGAAATTAACTGTGAAATCTGTTTGCGAAAACAGAAAATTTGATTCTCTTTTTGAAAAAAAGAGATTCAAAATTTCAATTTCAATACATGTTGGTATTATTTGAGAGGAGGTTATTTTTTTTAATTTTTGAAGTCGTTCAATTTTTTATACAGTAAACTCGCATAAAATTCTTTTATAAAGATATTTCATCGACTTTGATACTCGTATTTCAATATTTCACACACAAGAATTTTTATAAAAGTCACCAATCTTGAGTTTTAGTCTTTCATGTTAAATGGAATTGACCTCACCATAGCGGTACTATTTTTATAACACCTATTTTTCCTCAAATGTGTTCAGTGTACTCAATGATCTACATGAGAAATATCACTATAAATATTAGTCTGTATTAAATATTAAACTACTCGTACTTGTAGAATAGTGGTATTACGAGAAATTTTTTTAAAAATTATTTCAGGCTACTCAATTTTTGATAAATCTACCTATGTATCTATAACTGGGTTTTTAATCTACCTACTTACATATGTATGATTTGGAAAAATTTGATAGAAATATTCCAAAAAAGTTCCAGAATTGAAAATTTCCCTAAGAAATGCCCCTTAAAAATTAAGAATTGTATTAAAATACAAGTTTGAGTATTGTATATACCTTACATATAGGTACATATTAGGTGGTAGGTAGATTACAGCATTTACTGCATATAATGTGTCTTTTTTCCCATTAGAATTCAAATGTGTGCTTTTAAGCATAAGTAAGAAAGTCAACTCCCATTTTTTGGGCCTTTTTTTTACAACTTTTTGAAATTCAGATTCATTCATAAGTTTGAGAAAATTTTGAGAACGTAGTCCATCGTATGTAGTAGAAATATTGAAAAGAACGGAAGACACTACTATTCTTTACAATTGCGTACTGTACAACACGTTAAAAAGTTTAATTTAGTTTAAATGGCCATATTTTTGTAATCTTTTACACTTTCCCTACTTCACTAAATATTACAATAATAGAATCAAATAGTACCCAGCCCATCAAATACTAATACTACTGTACATGTATTTCCGGATCTAAATGGGCTTTTTTAAGAATAGCATAAAAATAGCATGAAAAATTCTATTCTTACACTTACAAGTAATTCATATTTACAAAGATTTCCCTTTCTATGTATCTTCCGCCCTATTTTCTACAATTTATATCTTAAATCAAATCCCATTTAAAGTTTCATAATCAAAAAAAACACATCATACATACAAAATACATATAAAAGGTGTCTGTACCTAAATAAATATATTGCTAAAAATTGTTAAATGCCGAAACCAAATAATTTATCTGAAATTTTTGATTTAGACATTTTTTACAAATATATATCTCTTGATAATTGGCTTCAAGTCTTTAAAAATATATTAAAGCTTTAAAATTCCATGTTGGAAAATTTATACAAAAATTTGAAAAATTTATTTCATTTTTCACTTTATTTATAATTTACAAGATAATTTATAAGTACCGGTGATTAGTTATTACTATTATAGGCTATTGTAGTCGGGATTGTGAGCTTAATTATATCGTATAGGTCATTGATTAATACTACACTATTTTTATTACTACTGTCCTACTCATCTATCTATCTATACTACTGGTAGTTGTACTACATTAGTAATCTGTATAAGAAGTACATTTTGAAATTTGAAAGTCAAGTCAAGATATGTGAATGAAATATGTTTCCATTTGTCGTCTCGGATGAAAGGATCCGTTGTTCAAGTTATTCGGTGCTGCTGGAAATCGAAGGGATAAGCGATTTAAAGGTATTATATAACTTGAACTGGCCCTTCGAACTCACTTTTTTTGTATCTGTGTATCTGTGCATAAGTACAAGTACCTAGTGATATTTGACATCAAACCTACCCAGAGAGAAAAAAATCGAAACTTAAAGTCCAAAGGAGAAGTAAGGGTGTCTCTTACAAATGACTTCCTTTATCGCATTTTTCCCACACCACCACAACTATACAATATTTCTTGTATTAATACTGCTACATAGTGATACTTATAGAGTACAGTAGTACTTATGGACAAATGCACATCTTTCCTCATTCCTTTAGGAAAATAATCCTTGTATAATGGGCCTAATCTGGGTTGAGACTTCGACAAATGCTGATATATGAATGAAGTTCTAAATACTACTTTTGATATATTTCTCCATTTCTATTTCAAAAATGGACTGTGTCACAAAAGGTACCCCATTTCATACAAAAACGAATTCTCAGTATTTCTTGAGTTCAATTATCTATTCTGTATTTAGGTAATTTAGGAATTTTACTATTTTTATTTGATAAATTATGTTTGATAATTATGAAACGAAATCTTTTTTAAATAAAATTTTAAGGTTAGGCTCGTGATTTTTTTAAAATATGGCTACAAGATTACACGATTAAAAAAGCTACAAGTTCCTATAAAATTCCATGTTTTTTACTTTAATTGGTATAAATAATATATTTTAAAATGCTTTTTCCTATACTCTATATGTAATAAATCGAGATGCAATTTGTGACCCAATCTGACAAAGTATTCGGCAGAAAAAGATATCTCTGAGAGTACAAGTGCAGGCTGGTTTATGGTTTTTAGTGATACTAATGGCATAATACATAATACTCTCTGTACAAGTGTAACTGCTGGAATTTCAAAATTTGAGAAGATTTAAAATCCAAAGGTTATGTGCCCTTTAGCAAAGCCTTAAGGAAGGGACGGAAATGTCATTTTTATTTTAGCTCCACTTTTGGAACTTTAACTTTAACTTTTGGGATGCACTTGTTTGTCCTATTGATGATATTTTTTCTATTTTTTGTACCACAAAACTTCAACTACCATATCATAAAGACAAGCTACTCTATATAGCTGTAGATAGGTTTAAAAGTGCATGTTTAAATTCAAATGAAATAAAATGATCTTACTTATAGTGAAGGCGTCATATCATTTCCTGTGCTCGACAGATTTTTACAAATTTTTTTCCCCTTTTTTTACAACTACAAGTACTTTACATCAATTTCAATTCCCTGTCATTATCATCATCATTTTACCAAGAAATGGCTTGAAATGGTATGAAGAAAGACTATGAATTTCAAAAAATAAAAAGAGATTTTTGATATCGCTGGCTTTGGTGCTTTATCATTTATCATTTATTTCTCAGATAGAATCATGAGATGATGTAATTTTTGAATTCCACAAATGAAGCCATGCAAGTCAACTTAAGTTGTTGTGTGTAAGAAGAAAAAGTCATGAAATAGCATCTGTATTTTGACTTTTCGTGTATATTTGTATTATGAATTAGGGTGGACACAAAAAATCTCAAGTTTTTTTTGATTCTTGATTCTCTTTACTTTGCGGTCCAGACTTCAAAATTGCTTTCTGGTAGAAAATTGGAGATCAAAAAAGTACCAGAAAGCAGTTAAGTGTTTGGATTATAATAGGGGAAAAAACCAATATGTGACTCAACTTTTTTTGTTTTTACTTACATTACATAATAATATATAAGTACAGTACTCAGTGCTCAGTATAGGTACTAGTAGTCATTAGCTATTATCAAAAAGTAAGAGCAAAAAGTTACAATTTATATTTGATACTCGTAATTCCGAATAAATGCCATCATGAACTTGTAGGTACTACTCGAAAAAAAAGTATTTTTCTCTCGAAATCCATTAGTTTCAGTTGTATTAGTCAAGTAAAAAGAGCTCAAAGTCAACATACAATAGCAAATGTTGCAAGTTATGTGAAAAAGGGCAATTTTTGCTTCTAAATATTGGCAAAAATCTAAGAATTCTAGATTAAACCAATGAAAACTTGACCAATTTTATAGCCTCTATCTCTAAATTCTTAAAATACATACTAATGAAAGTGACCAAAAACTCGAATTTCTCCTGATAATTTAATCCCCTTGTTTTGACAAATGTCCAAATTGTTGTAATTCGCAAAATATGGCAAAATATTTAATTGAATTAAGTCCTTACCTTAATCATAAGTTAAAAAAACAAGATTAATATCATAACCATATAAGACATGACTTCTGGGATTACAATTACAAGATTACAAATGTTTTACTCATTCTTAACAAACTGCATATTATATAAAGATATTCATATGGACCCATGAGTTATATGTTTTTGATTGCAATTTACAAAACATTTATGTAAAGTACTATACATTCTATCTATAGAGAGCAGATTTTTTGTACACTTTTTGATTGAAAATTTAGGTAGATTATGTGGAAATGAGTGGAACCACACTTGATCAATTTTTCCTTGATTTGGAGTTGATTGTGCTGCTTTTTTCCACATAAAAAAATGCTTCATTTCATGTCAAATGAGCTTCCAAGAATTGAAGTTAAGAGTTTGACTAATCATTCTTGAAATTTGAGCTCAAAAAAACCTTGCATACCTTTGTTGATTTTGAGTTTTGAGGTAAGGGATTACATCTGCAAAAAAAACCAAAATTTCAGAGGACTTTGATATGTTTAGCTTACATTATTTAAATAAGAGATTTGGTATGGTATAACGTACCTGTAAATGACCACAAAACAACCTTTAGTTTAGTGTGTATTTACATTTTTTTAAATTCTGTACCTTGGATTGATCGATAAAGATCGTCAATTTTTTCTTACATTTTCAATAATCCTCAATTTACATTGCTGTAAAAATGCTAATAATCCTTTTCCATTTACTTAATCCTTAATCCTTATTATTATAAAGGTACTAGTACTAGTACTTGTACAGTATAAGCACTTGTTTGACATTCGAAATCTGTGATTGAAAAAGAAATAATCGTAAATTGTGTTTAATATGTATTTGTACTTTTGTACTTTTTACAATAGATTAATAGAGCAAATGGTCATTTACATACAGATAGATTTGATTTTAAAAAAGAGGTTGGGTTGGGCCCAGGGAAAAAGTATTTAAAAGACATTTTCCCATAGACTTAAATGACAAAGCCAATTTCTAATAGCCATTTTAATAGCCAATTTCTTTAAATTAACCTTACTTACTTATGCATAATAATACCTTGTATACAGATAGATAGCTAAGTAATGGTAAATATAATGGAGATTTATATCTTGAATTAAAAATGTATAAAACCAACCCTTGAATTTCATACCTCCTAGTTGGAAATGATCTGAATAAAAACTATTTAACCATTCGTGACATTTACTCAGAATTCAAAATCAAGTTGAGGTAAATGGCTAAATGTCACATACAAGTCAATCTTAATCTTAATATTAGGCTCATAGTCACCTGTAGTACTCTATTATGGATGATTGGCATGAATTAAAATTTAAAGGTGAGGTCATCAAGTATGAAGGGACTCTTTATAAAATAAAAAATATCATTTATTATAGGTACCTAGTTAAGATACTACCTAAAATTTGCTCAAAAAATCACGTCCAACAAACACTTGATTGAACACCAGCGATCAACTAGAGGCATTTTGTTGTAAAAAATGAGATACTATATAATTGGGCTAGAATAGCCCGAATTTGAAGAAAATTTTTCAAGCTTTTTGTCTAAACATTTATACCTACATGCATTGGATAGTAAGTACATTGGATACTTACTTCGATACTTACCATTAGTACGTAAGATACCTAAATAGGTTAAAAGATTTATTACTATTTAATTCCCATTTTAGTGTATTTGCTTAATATTTGTCCTCATTTTAATAAGATTTGTGGAGAAGTATAAGTATATTCTTTTAATAATAGTAACTAATAAACTATTTTAATTTAATACTAGTATCCGTTGCTAATTTTTAAAAATTAATTTTTTTTGAAATCTAAAAATAGATAATATCTAATGTAGGTTTTGCTAATTTAGAAAAATTACCTTAGTATACTTTATTGGTACAAAGAATTAAAGCAATTGTAATAAATGACAGTAGGTAGGGTACTTATTTTCTAAACACACGAGTATCTACTGGTATCGGGCATTGAGCCAAAATTAAGGGAGTCTTTTTTTCTCCTGGCCTGCTAAGTATTTCAAAATAAATCGATGATTTCTTACAAAAATAGTAAATCTTTGTCAACATGCTCAGACCCACATAGTCGATAGTTCCATAAATAAAATCTTAAATACACAAACATACATGGTAGTACAACTTGTTTAACATTATAACATTATAAACCAGCAAAATATCTATACCTTTAGCCTTTAATTAGGTAGCTATATGTGTGTTCTTTGCCTTGTAAACGTGATTTGAACAGATTTGAACAAATTAAACATGATTAATATAAAATTCTCCACATTTTTCTCTTCATTTGCAAATGTCCCTTTTTTGGCAATGATTCATTCTCAACAATTCTCTCAAATTCTCAAATTCTTGTCGAATGTAAAATTTGAAATTCCTCCAGAATTTTAATTCTATCTCGTAATAAGTATTTACATATTATATAGGTATATAGGTATGTATTAATACCTAACTAATAGATAGTAGATACTAGTAGGGTACTTGTAAAAGTAGTAGTGATTTGAACATTTGAGACAAATCTACTAGTTGAAAATGAGAAATGAAGGTCTTCTCTAATTAGTTGGGTAATAACTCTTTTTCTGCTCCTTTAAAAGGTAAAAGAGATCTTTGGGGAATTCTGAATTTTGTAAAAACCACGTGGAACAGAACTTCAAAGGACTCGCAAATCATTCTTAAATTAAGATTCCTCAAGGTATAATAAAGTTTAATGCCTTTCAAAGACTTACTACTATACTGATATTTGCAAAGTATCAGTATCCTTAAAGTTGAAAATTAGCAAGAAATTAGAAAGCGAGTATCTTGTATGAGAAAATGTGTTTTAAATTAAGTTAAATGACTTGATTGATGTTAAATTTAACAAGATAGAATTGTCTCAAAGGTCTCAATTAAAAGTGAGATGCTATAAGATCAAAGGAAATCTTACATTTTGAGATTTTTGCAGATATCTTAGGACTTATAATATCGTACCTGAATTCATCCAATAATGCCTAAGCCTAAAATATCGTACTACTTAAACGAGTAATCGTACCAGATGATTGAAGTTGTATAAATGGTTTTATTTTTACATTTTGGACAAATTCTCGATCTAGTTTCTGAAAATTCAAAAATATGAAATATACCTTTCACATCCATAATATCCTAAATATCAAAGGTGTTAGATACTCGTATCTAATTGTGTTCAAAATTTTGTTTAAAACTTTAAATACATGTATTCAATGAAAGAAATCTTCAAAATTCGATCTTGAATCCATTTCATACAACTACGGATACAAAGAATTAAAACCATTAAGAAAACTTTTAAAAATTTTGAACAGTTTAGATAGGCAATAAAAGGAAATGGATTTGAATTTTTTTAGCTAATTATGTGTATAAATAGCTCTTTCTTTCTTCAACCACAAGTCAAGTCAAAATAGCATTTTTTTTCTAGAAAGATTTTATCTTTATCTTTAACGATGAGTATTTAACCAAAGTATTTTTTATCCTTGCATTTTGCTAGTAAGATTAGTTGAATCATTATTTTGGGAGATACAATTTGACTGAGGAGCAGAGCAGTTTACCATCTATTGCAATGTAGCTTGGGTTTTTTTTCTTAAACCAAAAAACACATTTCATGTCCATGTTTTTGAATGTTTTTGTTTGTACATAAGTATTTAGAGATTTGCTCAAACCTCCCTGAAATACTTACAAGTATTTCTAGCCCTAATAATAGTCAGAAGTACTACAATAACATTTTAAAAACCACAAGAAAGTAACGAGAAAAGCCCGAGAAAAGACATTCATTAATGAGGTCTTAGCTTGAGAAAAGAATAAAAGGATAGATACTTGAAAATCAGACAGAAATTTCAAATCTCTTGCTAGCTAGATTGTAGAAATTTGAACAAATTTGTACAAGTCCTTTCCTACAAAAACCACAAAAACAAAAGCTTATTTTCTAATTTCTACATCGATTTATTCATACAACAGATAGTATAAGATACTATATAGAGAAAGCCTAAAGAATCAACTAGACAAATAAAACTTTATAAAATAAAGGTTTCAAAGTACAAAGTCTTTGTACTTTGTACTTCATCAACTCGTAAACCAGACTTGAATTATTCAATAAACAAACTTGAAAATTTGAAAACTGGAGACTTTGAGACTTTGGAGACACTTCAAATCTTCAATAAACTATCTTTATACTGGGTGATAATGATGAATAATTTGTTTTGATTCATTTCATTTGTAATTCTAGTGAAAAGGTCATACTATCTAGTTATAGTTATGAGTATGTAGTAATTTACTTAGCAGCTTGCATAATTGATATAAAATGACATTTTTAATGAGGCGAAGGCGTAAATGTCACATTAAATTATGTATAAAAATGACTAGTTAGGTTATGTATGGTTCATATATTAAGGATTTTGAAATATTTTTTCCTCAAAGGATTAGTCAGTCATTTGGTAGGAGCATGTATAAATACTAGGACTTACATTTTAGATTTAGGATTCAACAGAACACTGATATAATGAAAAATTCCTCGTTTGAGACCTAATGGCAGCTATTTATCATCTCGGGGATATTTTCAGGAATTTGCTAATGGCTGGAAGTCATCGTCATGAATAAAATTCTGATTTCCTCCAGCTCATAACCCCATCAAATATTAGTTATACGAGTAACCGAGTATAAGAATAAATATGGATCTCTACTTCTCACTCTCACCCTCAAAATTACTAATATGCATATGCTTCACATGCATAGCTATTGGTAATCAATAATCATTCTAAAAATGAAAAATTTCGACTAATATTCATATATCTTTGCATTTTTTTCTATTTTTACAGATATTATCTCATTATTTCAGATATAATTGAGTTTGATTGATTGATTGATTGATTGATTATGCTTTTATTCTCTGAACCTTTCATATAAAATATGGTTTTCGAAGGAA
>JAQIXA010000363.1:0-46414 GCA_034699045.1 Nanhermannia cf. coronata Gr-Ori-00579
GATAAAGGAAACATCTAAATAAATCTCTGATCATTTGAACATCAAAATAGTTTTTCTTACACAATCCTTTATTATACATTATCTTAATATAACTTTAAACTAATTAATAAGTACTTTTGGATAACTGAAGAGTTATCCAAAACATACTTAATACATGGTTCGGAAGAAGGGCCAACATTTGACCTGCGGATCTTCTTGACCCATTTCAACAAAAATATTTTTCGATTTTTTCAAAAATTTTCTAATGGTAAGTCCCAAATTATTCCCCTTTGGTAAAATCCCACCCTCCTTAGGATTTAGGATTAGTGAAGTTATAGAGAGAGTAAACTGTACATACATTCTTTATCATTAATCTTAAATCTTATCAGTATAGTCTATAGTACGAGAAACGTAGAATGAAAGACCTTAATTTTTTTTTTGATAAACTTGAAAAAACTTCATTTGAATTTGAATGCATATTTATAGGTAGGTATTTTCATAGAAAGAGACTACCTCCTTGCTTTGACGCAAATCTCTAATTTACAAAAGATCCAAATTCTTGAGCCAAAACTTGAGCCATTTTATCTCAAGTATTTTGGTCCAAAATTCTAGTAAATATTTTGATTAGATCATCTAGCTATTTTCCTTATAGTATAAGATAGATGCTTTTTAATATTAATTTTTTGATAAATATTTTAATAAATAATATTTTTGTAAGTACAAAACGTAGGTATAAAGCATAAGGTACCTAGTACCTACTTTAGACCTTTGGACTTTATATTTTGACGTAATAATAACATAACATAATAAAATAATGTACTTCTATGGGCTGACAAAAGGCAAAAAATGTAGCCGAAAAAACATAAAAATTCCCAGTAAATCATTCATAAAATGTCCAATTGATCATTGACCATCCATAATCCATACATATACATTTTGTACCATTATATTATCAGTATCAGACGTTTTCAAGGAAAAAAAACTGATCTTTGAGTCTGTACGTCTTTCCATATAAACTTGAGACGAACATTGAGGCAAACTGGCACTTATTTGTACAAAAATAATCTTGTATTGTAGTAAATCATTTCTACGCATTTCTTATGAACAGTTTTAAAGGTAGTAGTCGACAAAGTTCTATACTACTACCTACATATTACATATACATAGGTAGTAAACTAATTGAGTTGACAAAATCTCAGAATTTTAGCTCGCATTCGAAATTTCGAAATTTTCGTCATATTTTTCAGCTCGATAAAATAGATTTTGGCTTAAGTTTTACCCTAGACCCTACCTATAGAGCGAGAATTTCGGAGCTGAATTTAATGAATAAAGAACTGTAAAAAGTCCTAGTACCCTACCCTACTTATAATTTTTGTGTTTACTTTTGGTCAATTTGGCATTTTGAGTCCATTTTAACCCGAACTTGACACTCTTACAGTTATAATTGACCAATTTATGACATCCTACCTATGTAGGTATAAGCAATTTAGGAAATTCAACAAAAATGTCGATCATTTTTCGCTGAATAATAATGTAAGGTAATCTCGTAATTTTTCAAAAGTTTTAAAAAACTCAAATTCAAAATGGTATTCTAATAAATCTTAAATTTCGATTTATATTCTAGTTTTAGTCCATAGTCCATAGACTACATTTTAACTACATTTTGAAATCAAAGTTTAAATATTTCAAGACTAAAAATCGAAATAAGAATACCATTATCAAAATTTCTAAGCATTTTTTGCTCTTTTTTTGATTCAAGTTAGAACGAGCATTGATTATTATATATGGGAAAAATATGATAAATTAGTCTTTTGAGCAAGCTTTTGTGATGGTGTCGACTATTTAAAGTCTGAATTTGTATAGTAAAATAGTGAGTATAAAATATAAGACAAGATAGGTATAGAATAGAATATACTACAGTAGATAGGTTAGAAATGGGAAATCCCTCAAAATGAAATGAGTCAGGTTTTCCCTTTAAACAAATGATATTGTAGATTGGTGTTGGACTACAGGTAGGTAGTTTAAATGAGAGAAATATCATGCCTTTCATATTACACACTCATTTTGAACTATAAAAGTTAAATACTCAAGTAGGTACTTTACTTTATATAAATTTCACAAACCTTCAACAAACACCTTTCAGTCTCAAAAACAAACTCAAAAGATTTTTAAAAAAATTTCTTTAGAATTGGTTCTTATTACTATTATTTACTTACCTTTTTGAGGGCTAAAAGTTCAAGTGTTCTGGACAAAGAAGGGCTCAATTGGATAAAATGTAAGTCTCCTCAGTCAATCTCATTTTTTTCATATTATACAAAACACAAATTTTACATAAAATATTTTTACTAGACTCGATTAGGTATATTACCATATAATAGTAGTTCCTACAATCTATCATAAACCCTACTACGAGAGTTTCAATAAGTTTGAGAATATTTTTGAAAAATATCTCATTGGAGACAAGACAAGACTTATCTTATAAAGATTAGAGATCAAAAAATCCTCAATTTTTTCAAATCCTTATAAAGTACCTAGGTATAGTACTAAAGGTGATACGAGATATGTAAATATGTACCTGTATCAGAATTTTAAAAAATTCCAAATTTTTTTTTATAGATATTTTAGATATTTTTTTCAAAATATTGGATACGCAAAAGCATCTAGTAAAATAATCAATATCGATAATCAAAATCAAAAATAAGATAGGTATTTAAAGGGATTATTTGGCCTTATCAAACAAACGATTTGGTAGCCAAAGCTGTGTCAAAAAACCTATATATCGTAGGTATAGGTACCTACCTACTACCTACATACATAAACCTATTTCAGAAAATTTTGACTATTTCTTTTGTAGGTATAGAATAAATTACAAGTTTAGCATAAGTTTAAGAACTTGGTTTGGTACCTTTTAACATGGAAAATTTGAAGAAACTTTAAATTTTTCCTTAAAAAAAGTTAAGACTTAAGACTTAAGATTACAGCAGATTACTAATTTAATTAATAATGGTATCAAGATTATGTGACATAAATATGTTTGTAGGCAACTTGAAAATGTAAATTTTTTAATGTTATAGGTATGTACTATAAGGTATGTACCTGCAAGTACATACTTACTTAATTTAATACCTTCCTATATAAAGCTCATTTTAGAATCTCAATTCATTTATCAACTACTAGTAGGGCCTTTAAAAAACCCATAATTATACCTAGAAGTATAAGTTCAGTACTAACGATTACTTCACCTACCTTTAATCAAGATTTTGTGACAAAAATTCTTAAATATTTGAAATTACCTCGTATTATCAAGACCTTGAAAAGTATATAAAAAAATGAGATTACCTAAACCGGCTTTAATCTGGATTATTAAATCTTGAAATAAAATTTCCACAAGTAAATTTCCTCTAAAATTATCTCAAGTAGTCTAATCTGTATCTGGCATATCTGAAATGAAATTACCTCGAATTTTCAGTTAAAATTCTCAAAAATTCCAAAAAATTTCAATTTTTTGATAAAAATGGCCCGTATTGTATTCTAAAAGAAATATTATTATGTCATTTCGTGATTTTTGTGTAGGTTCATTTACACTAAAAAAATCTTGTAAATCTCAGGTTAATAGTCTTTACAATTAACTTACATACATACATACCTTGAGCCCATTAAAAAATGCAATTAAATATGATTTTATATAATAAAATAATAATTCCATAAAGCCATTCAAAATGTGTTAGAAAAAAAATGATTCAAATCTTATCTTTTATCATAGGAACATTGACTTTACATGTGCGTGGTATTTGAACTTTTATGTTTTTTTTACAATTTTTTCAAAAGTCATTGCCATATTAGTATTTTGTTCAAATATTCTAATTTGAACACTTACTAAATGCTAAATATAAAATTAAGTTCATATTTTACTTATCCTTAATAATACTCGTATGGTATCTACAGGGCTATATGGGAAACCCAAAAAATGTAAAGTTTATAACATTTGCTCTTATGGGATTTTGAAGTGAAAGTTTTTTCAAGATTAGAAATTGCAGTAAGAAATTTCTCACATGTTTAGTATAGGTATAGGTATTTTAGATGAACTCTAGGACATCCGTTTACAACATGGTCATGGGTTACAAGTCTAGTGACAAAATGTCATATGTCAAATACAGTACAATCATTTTAGGATGTTATTTTACAAATAGAGGTATTTACTATACCTATGTACAGTGCAGATAGCATTAAATAAAAAACAATCTAAATTTAAAAAAATCACAATTCAATGGGGTAAAACACATTGTGGAATTTTAGTAATTTGAAAAATGTACCTAAAGTAGGTAGGGTATGGTACTTTAATGGATATCTTCGGGTTATAATGGGCTTTCTAGGCTTTATATGAGGATTAGCATGCAAAGGCCTGAAAGTCGAATAGATCCTTTGCAACTTAGAATTTCATTTCGGGTATGGTAAAGCATTAGCCTCTGTAGATGCTGATTTTATGGATTATTTACTGATATATCAGTATCCATAAATTTTGTAATATTATTGACATGTTTCGATTCGATAACATGGAAAAACCACAAAAATTTTGGTTTTGAAAAAAATTTCTTTGCCTTTTTTTATTGTCAACTTGTACGAGTAAAAATCGTCAACTTTTCAAGTTCTGTGATTGTGATTAATTACAATTAACAATCAAAAGGTTAAAGGAAATGACTCATCTGTATTTCTCATTTTTCAAGGTAGATTTTATATTTTTATTGAGGCTAATAACAAAATAAAAAGAGAAATTAGTCCTAGGTTTATTAGTGCCCTATAAATGCAGTTAAAAATTCTAAAATTTTAGAAGCTTCTTTATAAGGTAAAAAATATACCTTATAAAGGATCTATTATTTGTTTTGTTAGAGACTATTATAGCTTAAATATAGAGGTGATTCCAGATAGGTAAAATCAAGGAGATTTTAATTATATATTTTTTCTATAATTTGTAATCACATTTGAATCTAATCAGATCAGATTCAGATACACCACACCTGTGTGAATAAACCATATTTTTTATTGTCATAAATTGCATGATCATTTCGAAAATAAATGCAAAAAAGTAAACCGGATGTAAACAAATCATGACAATTTCAAATTACTTAAATTATGCAAAGAACAATGGGGGTTTTTACCCAAAAAGTCCCCAAAACATGTCAAAAAAATTTCTTTAAAAATGTCATTTGATTTTGAAAAATTTTTACCAAATTATTTAAAGTGCCTACTTAAATGACTTTTTGCTAATTTTTGACCAAATTTATCTTAAAATTTCTTTGAAGTTTTGAAGTTTTTTTGCTGAGGTGTTTATAGTAGTTAGAATTGATAAGCAATCTCTAGAGTTTAGTATAAATGCTTATAAATGAACTTTTGGATAGACTTTGAAATAATTATAAACTGATTTATAAATTTTTGTAATTTTTTCAGATCAGAAATGACCGACTCGACTAGGAAAATCTTCAACCTTTTTACAACCATATTTTTAGTATATTTAGCATTAAATTGTCAGATTCAATCAAATTCAGCACAATGCTTTGGAGCTCAAAGTGCGGGGAAATTTGAAAATAAAACTCAAGTTCAAGCTGATAAATATCAAGAACAAACTTTCGGTCGACAGTTAGATTTCACTTTAAATATGTTCCATAAACTTTACAGAAAGGTAATTAATCTTACAAGTAACAGACATTCCTGTTCCCCTGGACCTTACGATACGACATGCCATTATATATAGAGAAAACCAAAAACAGTAAACTCTTTTTGACCAATTTCAAAAGTTCAAAATTTGTCCTAAATCTCATTGAGAATTTGGAGCCTGTCTGTTAAACGTGGATTTCAGGATTCCAAATTCAATGAATAGAAACCTTTATACTATAATTTGTGACGACAAAAAATCGTATTTCTTATAGAACTTGTGAAATTTAAAAAAAAAGGTTTTTGATTCTTGGATTCTTTATTGATAAGCTATTTTTTGCACTTTGCAAGGTCCTGGGTTACATGGAGGTCTGTATCCTAGAACGTAATATTTTTACTATGTAGAATTCTATAATTTGTAACTTTTTTCAGGAGGATAAATCAAATTTGTTTTTTTCGCCTTATTCGATTCATCAGGCTTTGATGTTGGCTTTTTTCGGCTCATCCGGAAATACCGAGGATCAGTTAAGAACAGTTTTGAACTTACCTGATGTCAGCAAAGAACAGATTATCAACTCTTATAAAATGGAAAATTACTATCAGGTAATTTATACCTGTTTATCCTTTAAGCTACCTACTTTAAAATTTTAATTTTTTGTCAATTACATAATTGAGATTCACAAATAAGTAATTAGAATACGAACAGGCTTATAATAACTTATGGATGAACAATTTTTTTTAATTTTAGGAGGCTCGACAATCTCGACTTCTGGGTAAACCACAGTATCAGTTGAAAATCGCCAATCGACTTTATTTCTCGAAGGAGGAGCCCATCAGACCTTGTGTCCAGGAAATATTCGACAAGGAGATCGAAAGCTTGAATTTCGTTAATGAAACTGAGGCTTCTAGAACCAGGATTAATAGCTGGGTTGAGAAAAATACCAATGGAAAAATCCGAGATATCATACCTAATGGATTTATTACATCTGAAACAAGACTGGCCCTTGTTAGTAAAGTTTATTTATAAATAAATTTGTAAATTTTTTAAAATCTCTTAAAATTGTCTCGATAGATTAGATTTGGTAATCGAACTTCTTATTCACTTGTTAAAAACCTACTAAAATTCTAAATCTTTGATTTGGATTCAATATTTGATTACGATCTCATCGAATTTACAACCATGCATAAGTAATCTAGAAAAATGAATTTTAATCAAATTTTTAAGCTAAATAATTGAAAATGACTGGATTCCTATGTATATCTTTAAATTTTATCGATAATGGCGTTTTTATCGATTTTCAAATCAAAAAATTTTCGATTCAAAAGAAAGATTTAAATCAAAATCAGAAATTGAAGTATATTGATAGCATTTTATAAGATATTTCGAAAATTTCAAGGGATTTTAACAGCTCTTATTTTCGAACTTGTTGAAAATATTGATAAAAATTAATTTTTAATTATAATTAAATTTATCAAGGCAAATTCAGCATATTTCAAAGGCAATTGGGAACAACAATTCAAGAAATCCAACACAAAATTGTCGCTTTTTTACACAAGTCCGAAGGAATTTACTCAAACACTTATGATGCACCAAAAAGGGTCATTTAGACATGGTAATTTTCCAAAAATCTAAAAACCAATGCTTTTCAAAAATCCAAAATTAGATATTTTATCGATTTCTATTTGGAAAAATTTTGTAAGCAAATTTTGTTTTGACATTCTGATTCTGATTTTTTTTAATTTACAGGTGCTTCAGAAGCTTTAGGATCTTACATAATTGAGCTCCCATATGAAGGTAAAAATATACTTGTATATTACCTGTATTCGAATTTTTCAAAAATTTCAAAATTTTCCAGGTCAAGCTTTGTCAATGATAATATTACTGCCGCCATTTACCGCGAATGCCTTAGAAGATACAATTTCACGACTAAATTCTTCGACCTTGAGGGATGCGATGAATCAAATGTATGAGGACTCGATCGAAGTCTCCCTACCCAAATTTAAGGTCGAACAAACCATGGATTTGAGAAAGGTAATCAACTTTTTGACCAATATTTGCAGATTTATAAGTACCTTGTGGTACTATACCAACCATATATATAGGATACTAGTTACTTACCTATATCTGACAAAAATTTGACCTCTGAGATACCTATAAACTAAGCCAGTCTTGAGTTGAGTACCCACTTGATGTTAAAAATTATTTTAAGGAATTTTTAAAAAATTTACTTTTGACATCAAGTTTCAATATTATTGAAAAAAATTTCTAATTTTTTAAATTTTTCATTTTTAGAGCCTCCATTCAATCGGCATCACTGACCTATTCAACCAAGAACAAGCAAATTTATCGGACTTTTCGACAAAACCGAATTTATTTTTTGGCACAGCTCGACATCAATCTTTCCTTGAGGTGAATGAAGAAGGCTCTGAGGCAGCAGGTAGCTCCCAAACACAAAAATTTCAAAAATTTCAAAAAAATTTCAAAATATTATTTTTATTTTAGCTGCAACTGTGCTGATTGACACAAGATCAGGCCGACCATTAGAACAAACGAGATTTATATGCAACCATCCATTCCTTTTCTTAATTTATGATAACCAAGTTAATAATATACTTTTCATGGGAGCCTTCAGGTCACCCAAAGGTCAACAAGAGAAGGCGGAAAAATTTGAAAAATCTGAAAAATCTGAGAAAACCAGTCAAATCAAATAAAAATACAAAAAAAATCTCATTATTTTATACCAATTAGCTAAACAATTAAATAACCAATTAAGTAAATACCTTATTACTATTACATTACATTACTAATATTACAATTACCAATCCAATTCCCAACTGTAAAACCTTTTTGTGTACTGGCCCAATACCGTTTGGTCCAAAATAAATACCTACTGGTCCAAATTATAAGTGCTAATAAATAGGATACTTTTTCACAATTTTCTAAATATTTTTCGATATTGAAAACTACAATCTAGAGCCGCAAAAAATCAGTATTCTAAAATTTGTCGGGCTGCATTATTTTTTCTATGTCAAAAGCTTCAAAAAATGCTGCAAAAAATTAAGAAAAATGTGAAATAAAAGGCAAAATTTTGGGCTAATTCTAGTAGCATTTATAATTTGGACCAGTCGGTATTCTCTCTGGACTAGACGATATTAGGCCAGTCTTTACGGGCTCTACCTTCAAAAAAATCTAAAATTATTGTCTAAATATACAAAAATGGCAATTCTTGTGTGAAATTTTAAAAATTTGACATGTTAACATAAATTTGACATGTCTTGACATAATTTTACAACTTTACAACAAAAATTTGTAGTTTTTTATGATTTTTAAAATGTTATTTTGTTATTTTTCAAACTATTATTTTGTATTTAGAATCTCATTATTGTCATCATTATCGTTATATCTCGTTCAGTTCTTATTGCCAATTGTATGGATTTGAAAAAAAAATGAATAAATTGAAATTACAATTTTGAAATCTTCTAATCTACTGAATACAGATAGTACCTACTACAGCCTGTTTACTATGTAATTTCCAAGTACTACAAGTCATTGCAAATTTCTCAATCTTACTAATACATGCATATTACGAGTATACATAATCTTTAGTATAATTTACATATACCTACCTGTGAGAGTTATAGGGATTTACTATTAGGTATGTCTGACTGACTGATTGTGCATTTGAAATCTGAATTGAAAAACAAAACAAAATATTTGCAAAGCAATTAGCATCTGTACATTGCCTCAAGGGACAAAACTCAAACTCAAAACAAATTTTCGAAATTTTTGGTCATTTGACTAAACTTTGTGGATTGTCTGAATTGAAAAAGTGATATCCTAAAACAAACATACATACTTTGCTGTACATCAGGGATCGGAAAGTGCAAAAGATGTCCCATTAAAAACTAATATTATATGTCTCGACCCGATAGGGCAGGCATTAGGCTAATGCTTGCCCCATCGGGGCTGATGCTTGCCCCAGCATGTCCTCGAAATTTAACTGTTTTTGTCCAAAATCCCGGAACTTGACTATTCAGGATACAAAAACCGTGGTATTTCTGTGAATTTGACAAAATTTTCTAATTCTTGAGTTCTAAAATGAGACCATTTTTGTACGAGGTCAGATAGTACAGAAAGGGGTACAGAAAGACATGTTACCTCGTAAATTATGAAAATTCTGATAAATTAGCAAGTTAGTTTTCTCGACCTAGAGGTCTGAAGTCTGAAATATCGAGTAAATTATTAGGGTTTAAAAAAGAAATTTTTTCGTATTTTATCGCAATTTTTGACTTGTTTTCTTTGAAATTACACATACCTACTTACGTTTAGTTACCTTAAGTCTAAGTTCTTTTAAGTATGTAAATTAAACAACGTAATAAATTAGTTGATAATCGAGTTTGTAATATGATTTTAGTGTTAAATTTTTTACAAAAATTGATTCAAAGTGTGAGCTAAAATGAGGATTTTTGGTTAATTTTTTGGGAATATCTAGAGTGAAAAAGTTTTAGACTCGATACTCATTGAGAAATAATTGATGAGTGAAACAAATAGAACAAATTATTTGAGTTTTTGAGGTTTCGATTTTGGTAATTAAAGTTCTCAGTCAGGTGAAGAATCTTTTTGAAAAATCATCATTAGTTCATAAATTTGTAATAATTAGGTCTAATAAGCAAAAGTTCATTGAAAATTTTACAAATTTTTCAAGTTTAAACAGCACAATACTGATACTTGAATCTACGAGTACAATACTGATACTTGAATCTGTATACAATATAAATATTGAGGTTCAGAAATGCTCTGAATATTTTTTATATTATTTATTTGCTTATGGTATAAAATCGAAATCTCAGTTAGAGGCATATAGGTACTAGACAGGTCTACTAGGATTCGAATAATAATAACAATAATATAATAAATTACCTCAAAAAATGTATTTCGACCACAGTGTCTCAATTTCCAATGCCGAAATGTCAAATGTCAAATTTCCAAACTAAAAAACACAATTTTTTATATTTTATAAGTAGGTACATAAACTTTGGTTCTGATGTTTTAATAGGTACAAAATTTCCCTCAAGCCTTGTACGATAGAATCAAAGGATTTATTCAGCTTTCAGGCCTTTACTACATATAAAGGCCAAAGATCCCATTAAAACCCAAAGATATCCTTTCGAACAATTTCTAGATTTCTAGAAACCTGCAAAAATGGCCCATTTTTCTTCAATATTTTAAGCAAATTCATAGCTTGTTTGTATTCTTATTTCAATTTTCAATTTGAAATCTAGTTTTCGTCCATATAATTACATTATGAAATCTAGGATTTCAAAATTGAGATAAGAATACCATTACAAAAATTTGATTTATTTCATTCAATTCTGAACTTCAAACTTGAAAATCACTCATTTTATAACACAGAATCCTAAAGATATAAGCTTTTTTTTAAAGTTTGACAATTTTCTTATAGATATGAGATTGACAGTTGGAGTAATAGCCATCTATTAAAATAAGAAAAAATTCAAAAAAATTGTGTAAAAATTGTAAATTGGTGTTTGACAATTGAGGGATTGTACATTGAGATCTGATGATATTTCAGAAGAGGATATGTTTTTGGCAAAAAAGGGGGTTGTTGGCTTTTTGAATTTTTTGAAATGGTTGGCTGACATATTGGGCCATATACTGTATATATGTAGTAGTAAGTATAGGGGGAAATATACCTATTAGTATCTGTAGTAGTACAGTACAAGTATGGTAAATTTATATTTTGTATACATTTGTGTTTAGTGGGGTAGTAGGTAGTTCAATTTAACTATATTTTACAACTCGCAGGTATCTAGCAAAATATTGCAATACCTGCTTAAGCCTTGTATACCTCTAATAGGTATATTCTACTGAATAGTACCTACTACCATATAGTATGTATATTTTTCAATGATTTTATAAGCCTCTATTTCGACGAGATTTTATTGTGAAACCCCTCAGGTAGGTAAGAAATAATTGCAATTGTTGAACACAAATCCAAAATCTAGGGCAGCCGAGACATTGAACACATTTTCGAGCCAACCGAACAGACACAAGGGGCCATCTGATACGTGTACAGCTGATTAAAACACATTTTTGATCAAAATTTTCAAAAATTTTGAACTAAATTTTAGAAAAGAAAGTTTCAAAATTTATAAAATTTCAAGTTTCTAACAAACCCGGAAGTGCCAAAAATATAGGACATGTGTTGGGATTTCCAAAAAAAAGTTTAGAATAGTGCCTGATTTGACATTTGTAAAGCGTTCTATACCAATTTTTGAGTGTAATTTTGAGATTTAAGAACATTTTTTGGATAAATTTTGAAGAATTTGAAAATTTCAAGTTTGATATTTTATCAAAATTTTGATTTTTAAATCAACTTTTGAGCAAAATTTTGAAATGGAGATTTAAAGGACAACTTAGGATTGAAATTTCGAAGAATTTTGAAGAATTTAGACATTAAATAGGACAAAAATTGCGTCAAAATTGAGAAATATTAGATTTAAGTTTGAGACTTAAGTTTTGAAGATCCTGTTTCTGGATTTTGTCGACATTTTAAGAATTTAATTTTGAGGATTTTGTATTTAAATTGAGTGGAAAAACTGACAGTTAAATGCCTTTATAAATACCCAGTATATAAAGGTCCTATAGAATTATGATAAAATAGTTTGATATGCCCAAGTCTAGGTATAAATAAGTTCTAAAAATAAATTTGCCCTCAAATACTCAAAAACTTGGCCTTTTTTTCTTATCGAAAAGATAGAATTTATACCCTTTATATGTGGTACAATACCTTAACCTTAAATACACATGACTAATACAAGTATACAGTACTACTAGTACCTATACATATATGATAATATATTGAAATATAAGGACAATAAAATAATTGTGGTCCCTTTAAAACCCTCAAGTCATTTTTCAACTTTTGAAGTTTTGAAGTTTTGAAGTTTTCAACTGGATTTGGAAGCAACAAGTGTCCACAAAAATTGTGCTATCTATTATTACAAAAAAAATTTTGTTCTATGGATTTTCTTTGAAATTTGAACTCAAATTTTGGATATTTTGAAATTGTATCTTGATTGGATTTTTGGATACTTAAAAAGGTAATTAAAATTTTTATGATTCATTTCATAATTGCTTATTAAAATGTCTATGTATTGGTACACAAGCTGGTATAATTAGTAAGTATAAGAGAAAAGCTGATAATTACAATACAATACAAGTAGTAATAGAGTTAATTAATAGTTGGTAAATTTGAAATTAGCACTCGAATACGAATAGGCACAAAAAAATCTTAAATTTGACCGAAATCTGTCAAATTTCAATAATGTCAAGATCCAAGATTCTGTCAAGTTACAAAACTCTATATCAAAAATTGAATTATGATCTTAGCTTTACATCTTAGAACTTGAAAAATTTGTCAAAATATTGGAAATACCTGTAGGTAAAGGTATTTAGATTCTAGAATATAGTATTAAAATGTGATTTTTGGCAATTTTATGTAATTTTTAGTCTAATCTTGTCAAGAATATCATTTTTTCAAAGAAAAATTAGATAAAAAGGAAATATTTTAGAAATTTCAAGACTCATTTTGCCACATGATAAGTAGTTTGTTGAGAATTTTCTGATATAAGGCATTATTTTGGTTAGAAAATGCCTTAATTTTACAAAATAAACCTCAGATTTACATGGTTGGCTAGTGTAACATGTATCAAGGTATCAAGTGACAAGAATTTTACAGTTAAATTTGGTTTTAAATGGTTCAATTTCATGTCATTGTCAACGTCTAAAAATATATTTTAAATCAAATTCTCATTCTCATCTGATCTACTAAATTACTAATTACATACCTATCAGTATAAGTATCAGTATCTACTACAAGATCAAAATCTGAGTCTAAATGGACTGGCAAATCGTGTCAAAATTGTCTAAAAAACTCAGGATTTTATCAGAAAATAAGCTATAAAAGTTCAATCGTGAATCTCATTATTAAAGGTTTGAAGTAGATACTCTACTCGTATACCTTGTTGAAAAAATAGGACACATTTAAATGCCCTATTTATAAAGATATTTATGTGTAAATTTGTAATGCTCAATGCTCAATATGCCTTATTAAATTAGCAAAAATTAACCAAATTTTAAGCAATTTTTTGCCAATTTGTAATAGGTATGTTTTCAAATTTCATAAGTTTGTTTTTACTTTTATATTTAAGTACTGTATGGTTTATGCATGAATTTTTAAATTTAAATGTATGATCTCATACGGTCATTTTTGTTTGGATTTGCAAACTTTTGGTCAATTGGTAACTTGTCAAATGTCAGTTTTAGAAGAAAAAAATTAGAAAAAATGGTAAAAAACCAGCCAAGCTAATTTCATCGTCAAATTATAGAGAAGGTTAGTTTTAGAACGGAAAACTAAGATTATTGAAGTTCTTCAAAAGGCCTGTTATAACTTTGTTTTTAAAATCTCGAATTTCATGCTCAAATCTCTAAAATTGGCATTTTATTATAGCAAATTTTTATAAATCTATCCGTAGAATATTAGCAATCAAAAATCTAGACTTTTTTTTAAATCTGATAGATTTCAGCATTTTTTTATGCAAAGTTGAAAGACTGAAATTTAAAATTTCTCGAAATTTTTTTTTTTATATACTTCTCTAAAAAGATCTCCTCAAGATAAGGAAATTTGACCTTTATAAAAGGTCATGAGATCAAATTATTTAGAAAATAAATTTGCATACGTTATAACGTCTCTTAAGTCCCTATAGAGAAGCTTTGTCTATTGGATCTTAAAATCTAGCGATTCTTCCAATTTTCATAGATTTCGATACATTTTTGAGTTTTTTGGTGTTTTTCTGAATGATCTATTAAATATTACAAAAATTATGACAAGCTAGTTGTCTGTCTGCCATTAGCTAACTAGCATTTAAAATAATTTCAATTTTTAAAGGGAAAGTTATTGCGTACAATCGTGAGTGAGTCAAGTTAAAATTTTCAAAGTCCATTTGGCAATTCTTCTGAGAAATTTCATTTCTTTACCCCCGGATTTCCTAAATAGTCCAACTTTTTTTATTTTAATTGCTCAAATACCACTAGTACTACTACTACTACTACTATGTATCTTTAACTTAACTGTCTTCTTAACTATAATTTAATTATTTAAATTGTAATTTTACTTTCGAAATGCAAATGAATCGATAAACCTACAGTCTAGTACAAGTTTTAAGAAATAGTAGGTATTTAAAATCTGGTTAAAATCTGGCTTTGAAATAATTGGCAAATTTTTTGGTTAATATGCTAATTGATTACAACACACAACAGATTTAGGCAAAAAGATTCACTTTGTCAAATAATTGTCTAAAATTTGTCAAAGTTTTGCTTTTCTGAAATGAAATTTTCATAAAAATCAATCAAAAATTTATTTCTTTTATTAACTTTTAAAAGTCGTTCAAAATAAATTGTCACTCTAATTTGAATTTTTTTACAAGTTAGTTCGTCTGAATATTTTGGTCTTCTTATCTCAGATTTCCATTTGAAATCCTAGTTGTCGTCCAATTGCATCTTTATCTCTTTAAATTATGAAATCCCAGGTTTCTTATTGTATTCAAATAGAAGAAATCTAGGATATCAAGTTGAAAATTATGATATATACCTCTCTATAAAGTCAACTTTTATCTTAAAAATTTGAAATTTTGGGAAATTATAAGAAATTTCTAGCAATTTTTGAGACTTTTAAAGGCCTTTTTAAAATCTTGTTTACTTAAAAATTGCAAAAAAAAATTGGCATAATCAAAATGATAACTAGTCAGAATCAGAATTCAAGTTTTCAAACTTGAGATTATGATGATCAACTTACCTGATACTGATGATGATAGTCTAGATATTACGAGAGAGGGTTTGTTTATACTGTAAAAAAATGTAAATTGTTATAAAATTCAGGCTCAAATATGTAATTTAAGTTCTAGTACATACAGCCTCATACATAAGAGCCTGTGTGTAAAATGTAGATCTCGTTTTTTTGCTGCTCGCCCCGTCTGCCCCACTTTCTTGCTCTCTTTATCCCCACGGCCAGCCAGCCAGCCAAAATGTACACTCGAAATTTATAAAATGTAAAACTCGAGTTTTAATATCGTTTTAAATTGTTATCTTGATACTTATATTCGACTATACCTACCTATATACTGTATGTATATGTATATTCTCCGTTAGATATGCTTAAATATCCTTAAAACACGAAAATTTACTCGAATATTTACCAAAATTGCCAAAAATTTAGTTCAAATTTTGCCTATTGTATCACAATTTCTTTACCTACTTTACTAGTCAAATTTTCTAATTATAAAGATTAGGGTATCAATTTTAAAATTTTGGAAAATTGGAAAATTCGCTCAAAAATTGCCTAAAAATTGTCAAAATTTTGCTTTTCTGAAATGAGATTTTCATAAAAATCAATTAAAAATTTATTTCTTTTTAAACTTTTAAAAGTTCGTTCAAAATAAACTGTCACTCTAATTTGGATTTTTTACGAAAATTTTAGTTTTAACGATTCTCCTTAAAGAACAATGTTCTTTTTTTTATCAACGTGTTAAATTTTTCATCAAATTTTTAATGTCAACTTTTCAAAACCACTTCATTTTGTCACCTAAGGATATATATAACTAATAAAAAGGCTTTTATTATAGTATTCTTATCTCAGATTTCAATTTGAAATCCTAGTTTTCGTCCAATTTTATCTATCCTTATCTTTTGAAATTTTGAAATCACAGATTTCTTATTGTAATCCAATTTGTCAAATTATTTGAGTTTATCAATATATTTCTTGAAAGTTTTGGAAATACATTTTTTTTTTACAAATATCTATACTTTTAGGAGTAAATTAGTGGCTGAAATTGTGTCGAAAATTTGTAAAACCTTTGATCAAAAAAGTGATTTTCGAAATTTTGGCCATTTGACTAAACTGAGGATTTTCTGATTAAAACTCGAAAATTAATAACTAAAAAACTAAAAACTAACTAAAAAAGAGATTTTCAATGTATTTTTTGAATCATTCTTAGAGCTTTATCTTGTTGATATCGATAACTAACTAACTCTCAACACACCAACGCTAGATCTGTTTGAAAAAAATTTGAGAAAAAAACAAGACTTTTTGGGAATTAGGAGCTGTAATTGTGTCAAAAATTCGAAAAAAATTTGACCAAAAAAAGAGATTTTTGATACTTTTGATTAATTTTTAGAGTTACTATTAGTATCTATCAGTATTTTGTAGGTTATTTATTTTACTAGAAATCGATAGAGTATTCAAAATCATAGATTTTTTATTTCACCTAAATCTGAATTAAATTTAAAATCGTGTTTTCACTCTCATGAAACAACTTTGTCAACTTTTGTCACCTGGATTTGATGAAATTGTTCTTGTTTTTTAAGTAAAAAAATGTCAATAAGTAGGGGTGAATAAGCTATAGTATAAAGTAGTATAGAGTAGTCAATTCAATTGACATTTTATCATTAATTATGTATAAACTTATAGTAATAGTCTTGGGCAAACTATGTTAATGACAGATAAAATAAAAATAAAATATCAAAGTTTATGAGTAATGCTGTGTTGTGGTAATATAAGGATTTGCATCATTTTTCTTATCTCTACGAGTATACCTTACTCTGGGCAATTAACTTCATTTATTCTCATTACCTATAAATATAGATAATTTAAGGACATTAGACAAATGGTCGAAAAACCAAATTGTCAAATGTCCATAATAATTCAAAAGTCTTACAAAAATTCAAAATTTTTATAAAACCTTAAATTACCCTGCCGATTTTTGAAGCTTACTGGCCTTTATATGAGGTTTAACATGTAAAGGCCTAAAAGCCGAAGATATCCTTTATGATGTTTTGAACATATTTTTCAGCATTTTGGGAATTTTATGTTGAAAAAATGATGTTCTCTCCAATTTTAAGGGCTGTATTATGCTAGGCAAACTATGGTTGTTTGACAATTTGCTATTTTACATGTACCTATTAACCTAGTGTTGTTGGTAATACGAGTATAGGTAATAAGTAATAAGTATCTTTTTACTTTTTTGTAATTAGACTTGATATAAATTATTGTTTGTTTGTCTGCCCAAGTTAAAGTTAAATATGTACAAAGTACCTATGTAAGTAGGAAGTGGATATAAAATGTGATATTTCTCAAAACGTGATTTTCCCATGACTTTATCCTACTTATAATTAATTCAAGTATCTAATCTATAGCAAAACTAAGGTAGTATTCTGTAAGTAGTAGATTTCGAAAAATTTCAAAATCAGACCTAACCTACCTAGTGATTGTCATAAATGTAATTAAATTTCTATGTCTGAACTTAGACCTCTGAAATCATTAATAATACTCGAAACTTTAGAAAAGTCATTGTCTTTGCCTATATATTGCACATATACAATACTGATTATAAGTACACTATAAGTACTTATAATCAGTATTAATTACATGGTCATCTGGTCATTTTGCTAAAATATAAAATCTTGCTTATTTTAATTGAATTTCCTTCGGTTTCTATTACTTGCATCACTGTTACAATACTAGGTACTGTATAATATGTACAATATAATGATAGATAATTGATTTTTTAAAATATGGATCAGCTGAATCATTCGTTATTATCAAATGCCTTACGAAAACGAAAGGATCTATGAAAAATTTTGAGAAAATTTTGATATTTGTCAATTAGATCGACGTTCTGATACACCTATCTGTAGTATTAAATTAAAAAATTGCCAAATTTTGCATAATTTTGGCTAAAAATTGATAGTCTTATCATAATGTTAATTATGTATTAGATTTCAATTTCAAATCTTTGAGTCTAATTTTTTAAAATAAATTTTGACAATTTAGTTTCTGACCCATGTGTCTAGCAACTAAGGATAAGTCTAATTAAATACTTTTAGGATGGTAGGTAGTATAATTTTGGTTAAAATTAATTAGGAAGATTTGAGACGAAAATGGTCGAAATTGGGCAATATTTCTCATTACTCAAGATCTCTACTATTATCTACTATAGTAGTTTTGACTTTAGAACAATTATTTAGCAAATCTCAATGTGCATATCCTTAACTTAATTGTCTCATAAATTAAAATGTAAAATGACTACCTTACCTTATACTTATAATGTAATCTTATAGCTAACTATAAGTACTTTAGAAATACTTTAATAACTTGAATTATGAATACAAGTAGAGTTCATTGTCTTTCTTATCTATGGGTTAGTAATAGGATAGTTTGTATGCAATTTATCCAAGATATCAATTAAATCAAAATCAAAATCAACACATTGTAATTGATTGAGATAAATGTAAATATTGCAACTGAAATAGCATTCGAAATGGGCCATAAAATAAGATTTAAAAAAAAGACAATTGGGCAAGAAAAATCCAATCATGATTAGCATTTCTTATAATATAAGGGAAATAAATTTACCAAATGGCAATAATGACATTACCTGTCTTGTCAAGTCTATGAATGCTACTATATTATTGCCTACAACTACAAGACAAGTAACCATTCACTTTTTCAAAAAAAATGGCAGAAAATGTCTTAAAATTATACAAAATTTCATGTAAAATTTCATATATCATAAAATACCTACTTGAATCTAATCTGTAAATGATCTTCAAGTTATAATGGGTTTTCTGGCCTTTATATCCGGTTTAACATGTAAAGGCCTGAAAGCCGAATAGATCCTTTAATAAACCTTCAATTGGATCAACCTAAATGTCGGAATTTCAATTGTCCCTATTTTAAAATTCAAATTTTAAATAAAGTCTTATTTGAACGACAAAAACAATCCGAAATTTTGTCATTTCGGTCTTTTGTCGTTATCGGTCATATGTTGTCGGTCTTTTGTCAACATAAAATTTTTATAAAAAATATAGATAAAAATTATGCACTTTTGAAAGTTTTTAAAACGCCAATTCTAAATAAATGGACATTTTTCGGGTTACAAATAGATGTGCATGCGACCGCAACTTAATGTCAAAAATTTATTTTATTTTTTATAATTTTGACAAAATATGAATTTTTATAGGGTTTGTGAGCCTTTACTTGTTAGGTATAGGATAGTATATAAGTTAAGTATTATAAAAGTGTATATAAAAGTTCAACCTACATTTGGTTTGCAACTTGCCCTGTTTCTCGACTATTTTTTTTCCTCTACTTACTACCCTAGTGTATGTATTTCTTATGGCACAACAATTGAGAATATTTTTGCAATGGTTCATTCGCTCCAAACTTGCAAACTCACCATTTGCCCAACACCCTCAGGCAAAAAAGTGCTTTTGAACAAAAAGCATTTTTTTCAAACTTTTTTTTGCACATCATCCATACCATACAACACCACATTAAGTAGAAGAGCTCTCATTCATAATTAGGTTGAATTTTTATGCAAATCCTTATAAAATGTCTACTGATATAAGTGTATAAGTAGGTACTACAAAAAGGCTTTTATCGTAAAAATCATCAAAATCTGTCAAATCTATGTCTCCTTAACTTAACTTGATTGAGAATATCAGTCTCAAATCTCAAAATTGCCAAGTTTCTGCTGGATAGTTTATATTCAAAAAATCTGAAATTTCGATACTTCTAATAGTAGATTTGGAACATATATGGTAGAATTTGACTAGATTTGAGATCATTTCATAAAATTTTCCTTAATTTTACAAATTTTGAAAAATTAGAACAATTTACATTTATAGATTTTGGTATCTATTTTAAATGCGAACAAAGCCGCTCGAGATTTTGATTTATGGATTGGCGACAATTTTATCAAAAGTTATAAATTTCTTGAAATTGACCAAATAAAATTTGTGAACTTTGTTATATCTGTATTCTAACCAGGATTTCAATTTGAAATCCTGGTTTTCGTCCACTCGGTTACACTACAATATCTAGGATTTCAAATTTGAATTGATATTTTCGGGTTATAATGGGTTTTCTGACCTATACAGGAGGTTTAACATGCAAAGGCTTGAAAGCCGAATAATCGAATACATCGTTTGAGATAAATGCCAATACAATTGAACCTAATATGGAATTTAAAAAAAAAAAATCATTTTACAATACAAGATCAAGTCGATTTTCAGTTTGAAATCTTAGTTTTTGTTCATTTGATTATGAAATCTAGGATTTCTATTTGAAATTTGAGATAATAGAATGCTATTTTGAATATTCTATGAACCTAATTTGACTTACGATTAGAAATAAATTTATAAATTGAATCCAGGTCGATTTGCTAAATTGTAATTAAAATTTTCGTTAAAGAATTTCTAGATTTATATTTGAAACTTATATAGGCTCTAAACTATTTTTACAAATGCAAATATGTAGGTAGAGGTATATACTCTGCAAAATTTCAGTAAATATTGACAATTTTAAAAAATTTCAAATTTGTTTATCCTGCCTTTAAAAGGACATTGCCAGGTTAAGTCAAGATATTTACTAACTTGGCCATTTCATTTTGAAATCCTCCTACTATCGTACTAACTAACTAGTTAGTACTTATTGTACATACCAGTATGGTATGGTACTATGTACCATATGTAAGATACCTTATTGTTAGTAAAAAGTTAATAAAAAAAATTTTCGTAATATTTTCTTATCTCAATTACAAGATGTATAAACATATCTGTAATCGTACAATGTTCAAGTTTTTCAGACTCAGATTTCTCATGATATTTCACGGCTATTTTATTACACATTTTGTACGACCAAACCTCTCTATAAAGTCATTTTACCCTTATAAAAATCCCCTTTAAAGGTATATATTTCAACTGCTGATTAAACTAGTATACTCGTATACATACAATGCTGTTAGTGCATTAATGACACTTATAGAGAGAAGTTTTACTGTAGTAATCTGACACAGTTTAATAATATCTCATATGATGAGCTGCAAAACATGATATTGTACATTTAGATTCTGTATTAATCTTAAGTGGGACAGCCTGACTATACCTGTAGTACCCTACTAAGGATTAAAACTTACTTTAAGGATTATGACTCTCGAGTAGGGTAGGGTTCTCGAGTATATCATCAGAAACCATCAGAAAAGCTCTAAAATTGTCAAAAAAAGCATCTTTAATAGCAATTTCTCCAAAAAAAATCTCAATTTTTAACAGAAATTTTTGGTAGAAATTCAAATGTACATACCTATTCAGTATTCAGAATACTTTGAACACAGATTACAATCCAAGTTTATCATTTTTAACTTTTTAAAACCAAAATTAGTTGCCAATTGTTTATAAGCTTTGGCAAATTTTGGCAATTTTTTGTTAAAGATGGCTTATCTTATAATGGTTATTTTCAGATAAATTGAAATTTTTTCAAATACTGATTGTGTTGGACAGAGCTTTACTTTAGGTTTTAAAAATGTCTGAAATTATGATCCAACAATTGCAATTTTGCATCCAATTCGGCATAAGTAATTAACACAAGTGGTCATTTAAATAAGATATTAACATTTAAGGTTCTTATGGAGGGTTTCACAAGCTTCATATTCTTAAATTTAAGGGGGGGGGGGAAAATCGAGTAGATTTTGACTGAATTGCAATTACGCAACTGACCATTACTTGAAAAATTAAAATTAAAATTAAAAGGATTTGCTTATGGGGATTTACATGTCTTAATATTACATACTATGATGCTTTATGTAGGTATACATAGTAGGTAGGCCAATGCCTTAGCAAAATGCAATTACTTTAAATTTTATAAATCCTACAAGACTATATAAAACTATATGGTATTTCCTACTGACTTTTTTTTTGCACATTTGAGAATCTTCAAATGTCCTACAGACTTAAATGGGCAGTAGACCATATCCAATTCCATCATAATTGTTTTAAATACAAAAAAGATAGCCTAGAAATTATCTATTCGAGATTTTTTGAGACAATTTTTCAACACTTTTTTGTACAGTAATTCTAATTAGCAACAAGGTAGTATCAGACCAATGTCTGAAATATCGTTTTTTAAGATAATTTTTGAGATTTTAGTAGCTTTTTACATCAATTTTATTGATCTTTTTCAAGGATTTGAAACTTTTAGAACATTTTTGAAGCTCTATTTTACAAATTATCGAGTTTTTTGAGACTTTTTGAGCCCTTTTTGATGATTTATAGTATCTTAAAGGTACAGAGAACCCCTGTGTTTTTCTTAAATTGAATTTGTAATTCATAACAATTGCAATTTTTAAATTAATTCAAATGCTTCTGCTTTTTCCCAATTGGATTACTACCTATTAACGCCTTTACATTGTTCGATATTTTTTTTTGCATTTCGATTTCTCAATTTGTCTCAATCAAATCTGAATTATTTAATAAAATTAAATATTACCGCTATAGCAGTACATTAGCATATGTACAGTGTTTGTATGAGTAATCCTGATTCCCAGAATTGAGCTTTCATTTTTTACAAATCTATTGACATAAACATTGTACTATATAGTAGGAGTAGGTAGTAGTAAATTCCGACAAAATTTCAAAATTCTTACAAGGTGTTTTGCAAATAACTCACATAATGTCTATTCGAATTCGAAGGAATTTAAGATGATATTTTTAAGGTAAATTAAGCCATTTCTAGGCTTGACTATTTTCAAAAATAGCCAAAAATTTCATAAAAATTGAGGTAAAATTAATTACATAGTAGTAGTATGTACTTTACGAAATATCTTTCAAATTTTTGGCTATATTTGAAAATTTTGATTGAACTAGAACCTAATTTTGTTCAAAATTTCAACATGACCTAAATGATGAAAATAAGATCAAATTTTGCATTTTTTGTTAAAAATATTTTGAAAAATTGAAATTTTTGATCTTTTTAGGTAAATTTTGGCACATTTGAGTAGGTACTTTTCAAGCACACTGTATCTGAACAATGTTAATTGTATCAGTATATCAGTAATTTAAGAAATAATTTCTCAGATTTGCAAATCGAGATTTTTTATAAAAATGTAAATTTTATTATAGATTCGACAATGGAGTCTGAGAATTCTTGTAAAATTTTAAATTGAGGTCATCGGCAAATATCTACATATTTGAATATGATTTAGCTACTTGTGCATTTTAATTCGAATTTTATTCAATTTTATCACTTTTTTATGACTTGAATATTAATATCCCAATATACTTGTTTCTACCTACTCGTATATATTAGTTAGGGTACTTTGTAATTTTTAACAAATTTGACATTTATTTACATATTTAATTGTACTTAAGATATGATAATTTCTTGTAGAAAAATTAGTAACTACATAGGTAAATGATAAATGAGGACATTTTTAGATCGAAGGATTAGAAAATTTGTATAATAAATTAAGATTTTTTTCGACACAAAAGAATTCATTATTCATTTTTTTGTATTGGAAATATCATCGAGAGAGATACTTATATTGATCATCAAAGAAAGTCTCAAAAATAGTCATAAACTTGGAAAAAGCTCGATTTTCTAAAAAATCGTTACTACTTTGTAAATCATTTCAAAGGATCTATTCGGCTTTCAGGCATTTGGATATTAAGGCCCACATAAAGGCAAGGATTATCATTATAAAGGCCAGAAAGCCCATTATAACTCTAGGATAAATGGACGACTGATTATTGGAACTTTTGTGAAATTTTGAACAATTTTTGGTCGTTAAATTTCTAAAAGGTTTCTTTTCAAAATTGAAATTTTAGTTAAAGGTTTTTTAACTTATTCGATCGTTTTTACCTCCAAAAATATGCATTTAATTTGTATTTTTTATCAAATTTTTGAACCAATAATCTAGAGGAAAAAGGGTCAAATCTCAAAATTTTGAAAGGATCTACTCGGCTTTCAGGCCTTTATAATGTTAAACCCCAAATAAAGGCCAGAAAGCCCATTATAACCCGAAGATATCCTTTAAATACAATTTTGTTTTTCCTCAACCTTACAGACCATTTTGAAAAGCCTATAAGCGCACATATTATATTTGCATAATAAATTCAAACAAGCAAACACAGGAGATAATTTATCATGTATATTTCTACCTACTTAAAAATTCAATAAATAATTTCTCGATCGATCGATTTCTACTCCAAATTTTTGCAGATCAAAAGATTTCAATTTGCAAATTTCAAATTTGTTTGCCAGGAAATCACGACCACCCCTCATAATATAATACAAGTACCTATGTATAATACTAATACTATACTATATAAGCCTGATTTCTTTTTAAAAAAATTTCTCAAACCATTTGTATTTGTAATGTAATTTATGACCCTCTGAGCACAAAATGGTAAATTTTGCAATTTCTGAGCTGAACTGAACTATATTTTATTGCACTCTATTTTGCTCAAATAAGTACAATAATATTGTACCTATATAAGTATCTACAACTCCTAACTAGTACTTGTGTAGACTTGAGAAATTTTTTCCTTTTGATTCCAAATGTCAAAATAATTGTACTAGGCAAACTTGTACTACTTGTACTATCCTACTAGTAATTGTAATGTAATTACAATGTAATGAGATTTCTCACAAATTATGTCAGCAAGTATAAGATATTTGTAGATTTTCTTTTGATTAAATTTGTAAAATATGTTAACACATAATTAGTGCAAAAATTTATGTAATTTTACATAAATTCAATTACAATTTAAGAGCCCAGAAATATCACGATTTGCATATAAATAGTACAAAAAATACAAATTATAACAATAAATTTAACACATTATTGGAAAATATGGGCAAATGTCTATCATTATTCACTCAAAATTGGGAATAAAAAGTGAATTTAGATTAAAATTTATAATTTTGCCCAAAAATCTATAATTTCCAATAAATAAGGATAGCAATTTGCAAATGAAAGCTTTAATAACAGTTATAAATCTCAAAAGGATATCTTCAGGTTACAATGGGCCTTTATATGAGGTTTAACATGCAAAGGCCCGATAGCCGAAAATATTTTTTCAAAAATTAGCTACTCATATAGAACCAACTAACTTTATTTGATAAAAATCGACACTTTTTTAAGTAAAATTATCGGTAGATAAGAATCTTAAAAGTTTAAAGATAGGTATAAGATAAGATTCAAAATTTTAAGAAAATTTAGACTACCTATAGATCTATGTATAAATAGATTTTAGGCAGGAACTAAAGATAATAAGACTGTTGGCTATTCATTTTCTTATCTAAAATTCCAAATCAGAATAAAGTTAGGTACTAAAATTTTGGACATATTTAATCAAAGATAAGTAAATTGCTGGCCAAAATTTTTAGTGAATAAGTCAAAATATTTTATAATAAAACCAAAATTCATGGAAATTTTTCTAAAATTTGTTGTATTTAGGTATGAGTTTTCAAACTATGTATTCCCTAGAGTCTGAATCTAGGGTCTGAATTTTTATGTTTTAAAAAATTACAAAAGGGGGGCTCCGGGATTTGTGCATAGGAAATGCCAATATCTTGTTCACAACTTTTGTAGTGCTACATCGATGCAAAATTTTGCCAAAACTCGATTTTGATAATAATTTTGGAAAATTCCGCTGCAAACAACTCCAAAACTGAAGCGGGAATTCGAAAATCATCAAAAACCCTTATATTTCACTATTTCAGCCAGTTTTTTGATGATTTTTGAATATTCCCGCTTCAGTTTTTGGAGTTGTTTGCAGAGGAATTTACCAAAATGATTATCAAAATCGAGTTTTGGGCTAAATTTTGCGTCAATATAGCACTACAAATGTTGTGAAAGTCAACAAGGTATTGTCATTTCCTATACAAATCCCGGGTCCCTATTGGGAAAAAAATTCGAATCCCCGAGTGAATCTTATAATCTTTTACAAATATTATGTCAAAATTTTGCTGTCAATCATTTCTGATCGAAATGAAAACTTGAATTTAATCATACCTACTTGTACAATTTGCCATATGAATTTTGATTAAAAATTGATCAATTCGAAATTCCAATAAAAATTAGAATAAAATTGGATTTTTTTTATCAATAATAAAAAAAGTTGATGATCATGTCCCATAGATGTGAAAACAAGCATAAAGTTTAATTGTGACTTGAAACTACAAATTACAATCCAATCAATCCCATACATATAGTGTAAGTATCATATGACTAGTACTATGTAGATTGTAGTATTTAAATAATGTTTTATTAACTGGTATATTTTAGTGTCTTTTAATGGTAAATATTTAAATTCATTAAGTATTATTATTATTATTTTCTTTAACAATTGAGATAAGGAAGGTGCACGTTTTTCATGCAAGTCTTTCGAGTCTCGAGAGAGAGTCATTATTATTTATACTATTTTATTATTCTTTACTCAAACTTTCTCAATTTTTCAAAATTTACCTTTAAATACTATACACATACTTGTATTAGATCCATCTGGCAAGTAAACATACACTCGCGTGTAAAAAATTAAAAAATTACACTACTTAAAATAAGATTTAGTCTGATTTTTGTAGCAA
Organism: Nanhermannia cf. coronata Gr-Ori-00579; assembly: GCA_034699045.1. NCBI lineage: Eukaryota > Metazoa > Arthropoda > Arachnida > Sarcoptiformes > Nanhermanniidae > Nanhermannia > Nanhermannia cf. coronata Gr-Ori-00579. Next base: position 27,129 of record JAQIXA010000363.1, read on the forward strand.
AAATTAGGAAATTTCGGGCTTAAAAACGGAAAAAAACGTTCTAAATCTCTAGAATTTGGTTTTTTGGGCGATTTTGTTTTGCAAAATTGGCCTAAATTGGCCTAAATGACCCGTTTATAAGGGTCAGTTTACAATAAATTTATGGTAAGGGTAAGGTTTTTGATTTCTTGTCTGAAATTCCAAATTTAAATAAAATAACAAAAATTTTGCACTTTTTTATTAATCAAAGATCTGAATTTTTGGCTTGTCTTTTTTAGATTAGATAGATTTTGTATTTGATATGTAATTTGAGAATAAGTTTACTTGCAAGATTAGAATATGAGATTTAAAACTTGCTATTTTAACCTCTGTATCTATCTGTACATTATTAGCATAGCTTGCCATGTGTCCTATGGGCTTGCCTTTGTTCGAAAGCGAGATAATTGAATCGAAATATATTTTGTAAAAATTTTTGCTATTTCTTATAAACATGAGATTTGGGACAACAATGCTCAGATAGATAATTATGAATAATTTGAGAATTTTTTGGTAACCCTATTGTTTTACATTTAATTAGCTAAAATTACTATAATATGCACATATACCTATTACCTATAAAGTTAGGTATGTAGTTCAATACATTTGATAAATAAAAAGTAGGGTAAGCAAAAAAATTGCTAGAATTCGACGAAATTCTTAACTTTATTGCCCCAACACTGTAACTTTTTAAACAATAATTTCGAAAATTTGTAAATTTATTAACTTGACTGGAATTTAAAAAAAATTTTAAATCTGATATTTCCAGTCAATTTGTGAAATCCAAGATTGTATAAAATCTTAGATTTTGATTGTATAGAACTTAAAATATCTAGTTAATTAAACGGTAAGAGATACCTAGCAAGGTAATTTGAGCATTTTTGATTTTTGATTAAAGAAAAAATGTAATGAGATGCAAATGCACATAAATATCGAATATAAATGAGAAATTTCTAGCTGATTGTCAGGTGGATTGGATTGGATTCGATGCCAAGAAAGTAATTAGCAAAAACTCTAAACAAGTGTTAATTAATCACGACTAAATCTAGGCTACTAATTATTCAATTTTTTCGAATATTTGAATCAATATCAAAGTTCATTTACAAATCGTAAGTTGAAATATTAGACTTATGAAACAGATCCAAAATTTCGTTAAATTTTGATTCGGTTTCATATTTGAATCAAATTTTTTGATTTATTTACTTTAAATTGACATTTTCACCAATTGAGTCCAGTATGGTATATCTAAAAAAAATTTGAGTAAATTTTTGAGCTATTTTGTTTCCAATTCCTTGAGTAAAGGATTCATTAGTTAGGGGTTTAAATCCTATGAATGATATTTATTTAAATAATTACCAACATCTATTTTGAATTTGATGATCATTTTTATGATAATTATCATCAAAATCTGCTGACCTACTTATCTTGTACCAGTAGTCTATAGTAGTACTATGGTACAAATTACCTACATGTAATTTTACCCAAATGCAAATGATCATTTTTTTAGTGTACAAATTGCAATTTCTCTCAAGTATTGAAGAATTTACGAGCAAAAATAGGAGTTTTCTTGTATGATTAAAAACAAGAGCCATTATATTTAATATTTTGCAAAAATCAGTAGAAAAAAAATCCAACATTTCGAGTAATTTACAAGAACAAAAAACGGTTAGAAAATGATCATTTAAATGAGCTTTCTCTACACCTTCTGTTCAAAATATCAAATGGCAAATCAATCAAAACCTACCTAACTGTATTTTAAAGAAAAATCGCGCAAAATTCAGGTCAAAATTTTCTTGAAATTTTGGATCTTGAATCTTGAGGTTATATTTAATAAATATATCATAGATTGCTCAGAAAAATTACAAAATTTTGGATATTTTTGAAATTTTTACTTGGACATTTTGGTCAAGTATTTAGGTAGCAGATATGAGTAGGGTACTAATGAATTATCATTTCAAAGGATTCTACTCATAATGTGTAGTTGTGATTGCCTCAAGAAATATCAAAAAAATCTCATTTTTTGTCAAAAATCCCACCTACCTATCTATATAAATTTTAAATAACAAATAGCCAGAATGTAAAAAAATCATCAAAAATTTCGTTCAACTCTAAAATAGGTATTATGTTACTACAGCACAAGTAGGGTACTTGAATTTTTACAAAAATTTTGCTCCTTTGCTCTATTTAGAGAAATTTTGTTCAAAAATGGTTTTTGAACAGATCTATTTGTACTTACATAATTTTGTATCTTGAGTACCTATATACAAGGTAGAATTTTTAAAGGGAAATTCATTTGCTAAAAATAATATTTTAAGATTTAGTTTGCTACTTTATCTAGGTATCTGCCTATAATTCTATGTCATATTATAATGCTACTAATAATACGAAGGTATATACAATAAAACTTCTTTATAAAGAGACTGAAAAATTGAAAAAATCTCGTAAATTTTGCATTTTTAAGACTTGCAGAGATGTTTAAACTATACTTATCCTTAGACGGTGTAAATAGGTCAAAAAGAGCTTTATAAAGGAATTTTAGTGTAAGTACATTTGGTATATTCACTGTATAATTTGAATTTGTGATATTTTCGACATGATATTAGGTATATTGTATTTAAATTACATGGAATTTGGGTGATTGAGAGCCTGAGGCTGAAAAATTGCTATTTTTAATTCGTACCTGGCCAACTATAGCTGATCCCTATAAGGACAATTAATCAAATATCCCATATAAATTACACCTATACCTGTTATTATTATTATTATACCTTATATACAAAATATAAATTACATGTTTGGTTTAAATAATTTCAAATAGTGAGATGTAATCGAATGTCCCATTTAAATTTGTATTACACATTGTACAGTTGACCCCATCAAAATCACATTTTTTTTTATCAAAATACTCTTATACACTCTCTTAAAAGCTCGATTTCCAGTTGAAAAAGTTCAGAATTTTATAAAAAATTTAAATTTTAAAGACTTAGATTTTGACCTTTATAATCAAATCTATTTTGGACAGATTTTGAACCAGGTTTAAAAATAAGGTAAAATTTTATAATCCAGGTTTACCTAATTTGAAATGAATTTTGGAAAGGATATCTTCGAATTCTGGGCCTTTACCATGTAAAACCTCATTTAAAGGCCCAAAAGCCCATTTGAAACCGAAGATCCTTTAAAAAATTAGAATTGAATACAAAATTTATGTATATTTGGCACATTTTTTTCAAAATTTTTGATAAACGTGGATTTACAAAGGATTTCATGAACCCTTTTGGTCATTTTTGGTGTTATTTTTGATGTCAATCGTGTCATTTTAGGAGTTTGGAAAATTTTGTGAAATTTCGTAAAATTTTGTAATATTTCTATTCTAAATACTCGTAGATACAAACTGATTTTTAGGGCAGTAAATTTCATTCAAAGATTCTAAATAAGCATCTAAAATGCAATCAATCACAAGGATTATTTACAAATCTTGATTTTGTCTAATCACAATAGGATAATTAGCACATTTCAGATATAAAGTACCCCTACTATTGTATAAGATCCAAGTGATCCAACCCTTTAAAAGTCAATAAATTAGACCAGAGGGTAAAATCATAAATAATACACTATATGACTATACTCAAGTATTTAGCACAATCTTACATGATACTCTGATAAATGAATATTTTATGCATTTTTGGTTTTTTATGGGAATTTGTGTGATGTAATTTTGGATATCTACCGTGGTAAAAAAGCCGAACAATGGACTACAGATACTGTATAGTGTATAGCAGATCATAAAATTATTTTTCTTTCTTTGTCAATTTTGATTTCTTTGATATTTCTAACAACTCCGCCCAAAAAAAACTCAAATCTGTAAAATAATGTTCAAATTGAGATTTCTATCTTGAGAGTCTTGAGATTGTATTCAGTTTCTCATAAGAGTAATTAAGAATTACATTATGTGTCCCTTAGGGGGTCCTAACCTAGCCCATTAGATTTATCGTTCATATTGTCAAAAATCAGACCATTTTGACCAAAAATGAGCTCAGAATTTAAAAAAATTATCTCTTTAGACGATTTTTTACTCTAAATTAGCTCTAAATTAGTTTGAATAGGATACAGGTAGAGGGTACTTAAAGTTAGTAGGGTACTTATCCTTAGAACTAGCAGTAATTTTACTGATATCTAAAATTTAGAAAATGATATTTTCTCATTTGTCAAAATTTTACGGAATTAAAGTTAGAATTTTGAGCCAATTTTAATGACCCATGAATTGCTCAGAAATTGCAAAAATTTTCAAAATCCTTTCAAATAAACCTAAATTTTGCAATTTTTCAAAATTTTAAATTATTATCGAGTGATAAAGTGATTTTTGCTTTAAAAATCCTGTTAAATCGGTTGAAATTTTGGATCTTGATGAGAATCTTGACATTTTAAATTTGGACATTTTGACAGTTTTTTAAGGCTATCAATAGAACTTGAGTAATCCAAGTCATAATATTTTTATGTACCTACTCAAGTCTAGTCTAGTAGAACAGGGTTACATTACTAGATACATGAAACTAGTCCATTTAAATTTCTTTTTTAGATATTCAAGATTTGTACAATTGTTTCATTTACTTAACTATGAACTATAGGACATTGAAATAAATTTATAAATAAAATTTCTACTACTATACTATTCAGTACCAGTACTATAGTTAGCATGTCAAATGTCCATTTGAAATTGCATTTATTTGTATTTTTAATGTGGGCTAGATGGTCCTTGCCCAACTTTTGAAAAAAATAAAATTTTAAATTCAACAATACGACCTAGTAGCATACTATGACTTTGTTGCATTTCCGTTAAAATTTTGAGACAATTTGACCCCCAACTGTGTCCCATTTTTCTACAGTGTATATGTAATGTAATGACAATTAAATGACATTTATTTGAAAATAAAATTAATTAACAAAATCGTAAATAAACATTAGAGGTATAGAAAATCGAAATTTCAAAATTGACAAAAAAATCAAAATGAGTTCTTTCTCGATAAGTCTAAAGAGCCTTTATTTAAGGTCCTGAATTCAAAAATTTTTAGAATTCTTGTTGACCTAGAGGTTTGAAACTTGCTGGAATTATCAAAAATAATTTTTTTGATTAGATTGCCGCAATGTAACTTAACAGTTAAAATTAGAAAAAAAATTACTTTAGTTGATATTTATTTATATAATGGTTCAATACTGCTAGTACAGATATAATTTGAATAATTTGAATAAGTATCAATTATACTAAAAAAGCTACATTGAAGATATCACAATTTAATTGTAAAAAACTCATCTAATAAACCAAAAATGGCTAATTTTACATTTTTTTCTATTTTTTTAGATAAAATTTGACTTCAGAGGACTACAAACTTCAAAATACTTGAACAAGTAAGTCCATATTTACGATTCTAAAATTATCAGCTAGTTCAAAAATTCAAAAATACAAAGTATGTTCAAAAAATTTTGAAAATATAAAATTTATTAGAGATCTAGCTAGCTATCGTAGCTCCATCAATGATCAGAAATCATATAATGGTCCTGATATATCACTACCCATTAAACCTCATTTTTAGAATTCTTTTGAGCTTTTAAGCTCATTTTGAAAACTTAAAACCCTAAAAAATGAGAGATCTTTTGCAGTTTTGAACCAAAAAATTAATCCAAAATCAAACTCAAAATTTTGAATAAAATTGCCAATGTTTTTGATTAGGAATTGAAATCAAAAATCGTAAGAGATTTGACATGAAGTTTTACTTTTGGTTTCAAAGAATTACATTTTCTTATATTTTAGGATAGCTGATAGTACCCTACTGTATGTATTTAGGAATCTTGTACTAGTCCTTTTAATTACTAGAAATTTGCATAAATTGATACTTTAAAGCATTTTCATTTTTTTTTTCTAAAAAAAATGTAATGACTTGATTAGCTTCGATGAAATTCTAATCGAATCTAATAGGTACTAGACGTACACTTCAAAACACTTCAAACAAACGGGTTTCGAAACTAGTTCAAAGTCTCAAAATCTCAAAAAATCTCCATTTTTAATGGCCAATAATAGGCATATCAAATTACCCTTTTGTAAAGTATATCTTTTCAAATGCATAGTTTCATTAATCTTTTGAAATTTTTTTTGAGGCAAATTACAAATTTGCTTAAAAAGTTAAAGTCCTGACCCCGGCATTAAATTGTCTATCTAGTCAAATTCAAATTTTAAAGGATTTGAGTCGAGTCACGATGAAACCTTCGGCCTTTTATTCCAAATCTTTAAATGTATTAAAAGGCATTAAATTAAATGCAGCGCGATTTCTTCACAATTTTTTCCACAAATGTAAATTATAACTTTAAATGAGATGAATCAATTGTAAATTGTATCTCTTATCTTTAGTACTTGTTTATATCACTTTTCTTTGCCAATCGAGATCATACCTATAGGCATTAGACATATAACTATTAAGGTATATATATGGGGTATGATGACCAAATCTGAATAAACCATAAAAGGTCAAAGTAGGTCAAAATAAAATTAATTTATCACGACTAGAGTAAACCATGAGAAATCACCCCCATATGAATATAGAGACCGCAAATTACGACTTTAATTACAAATTGATTCAAATCATTTCAGTCTTTTCAAATTTCAAAAAAAATTCATTTCCTAATCTCATTTTTTTGAGTCAAAAACTTGAAAAAAGTCGAGTTTTTTTAGGAGCAGATGATTTGAGGTTTTGGGGACTTTGGTAGTACCCTACTTATCTGACTTATTTGACTTTTTTAAGGCCTTTTTTTAAGAAATTCAGACTTATATTTTGCATAGATGTCTGAAACTATCCAAAATTTGCTAAAAATTGATTTGAAACACATTTCTTAAGAAAAATTGAGGTCAGAAAGGCTAATTTTTAGTCGTTTTTAGCCTAAAACTAAATGTCAATTTCAAATATTTTGAGCCTTTTTTTGCTTCAAATAACTAAAGGTGGGTAATATTCATTGTAGCCAAAGGATCTATTCGGCTTTCAGGCCTTTATCATATTAAATCGCATTTAAAGACCAGAAGTCCCCTTATTACCCGAAGATATCCTTTGAATTTTTTACCCAAAAACAAGAGAATTTTACAAAGAAACAAAGGAGTTTTTTAGCAAAAAAACTCGAAAATGTTTTAAAATTTTATGAATTGCTAAAAACAATACAAACGATGACTTTGGTAGAATTTTTAGAGGACATGTATTTAACCTTATTTGAAATTTGAAACTGATTAAATAAAACTTAAATTTTGTATATCTAATACTTATAGGTATAATAAAATGAATAAGGTTAGGTATATAATAGGTAGGTAGGTATTTTAAATGACTTTTGTAGGTCAGATTTCAGATAGAACTTTAGAACTAAAAATAAAAATAAACGTGATCAAGTATAGGACAAGGCAATTGTAGCCTTTTTTGTTTTACTTATCTCATTAAATCTCTGAAAAAAAATTGAGCAACAATGACTGTGATCCTTGTCTGTTTCGATTTTAGCAAAATTTTACAATTTTAATTAGGAATTTGGCAAAATTTCAGTTATTTTTAGCAAAAATAGTAAAATTAATACAATTTCTGAAAGTTCAGTTTTTCAGAGATTCTGTAAAATTCTGATATAATTGGATTCTAGAAAAAATTAGACCATAGGTAATTTGAAAAGTTTTGAGCATATCTGTACATTAAGACCTCAAAATTTGACCAAAATTTGACCAAAATTTGTCAAAGATTTCGATTTTAAACAGTTATTTAAATTTGACTATTTGTAATCTTTGGTCTTGAAACAAAATTTTCGAAAAATTGACAAGTTTTATGGACCTCTATTGAGAATCTTGAATCAAAATTTTCGAAAAAGATAATTTTTATAGAATTTTTGAGGATCTTGAAACAAAATTGACGACTCCTTTAGATCTTGGAGCATTTTTTTTTGGAAAAATTGCCAAGTTTTATTGATCTTTAAGCTCAACTTGATTGCTGTTAATGAAGCAAATTAAAATTCTAACAAATTTCTTAACAAGTTTACAGCAAGAGTTCTACTAACAAAAACTCTTTATTATTCTATATATTAATGACTTTAATAAGTTAATAAGTTTTTTTCTAAACTATACATTACATGTATAAGTATAAGTATAAGTTTTTCTCATTTGGTAATACTATTAAGATATCTAAAACTCTCTCTTTCCTCAGAAAATATATCCTGTTTGGTTTTTTGCATCTTGTATAGTATGGTAATGGTAAGTAGGTATGTGATTTACATAAGAATTGCATTTCAAACTTCTTACAGATTTCATACAGAAATCGATTGGTATTTTACAAATTGCTAAATTTTTAGAATAAATATCTCAGGTGCAGGTGCAAGTGCAATAAATCAGTATCAGGGTTGGAAAATTCTAGATTTTTTTTTGGTTATATTCAAAACAGGGAATTTTGACAATTTTTCTGGACCAAAATTCCCAGTGTTTATGGTTTCAAGAAAGTTTCAAACCTCTAGGTCAACTCTAGTGTAATTTTCTTTCTAGATTTATAGTGCAAAATTGAAAAATTTCTCACGATCTCTAGTCTCTAGCCTCTACCATTATGTCAATTCTAAAGTAATTTTTGATATTTTTTTCGACTAAATTGGAAGATTTCTTAGGATTTCAAGATAGTCTCAAACCTCTAGGTCAATTCTAAGTCAATATTTATAGTTTTTAGTACAAAATTGGAAGATATTTTATGACTTCAAGAAAGTTTTAGATCAATTTAAAAATTGTTTTTGTACCCACATAAAAATCAATAAAAGTTCAAAATACGCAACCCTGGTATAAATGCATTTTTAGTTTTATTTTAAGGCAAATTTTCTTATAAAATGAACCGTATCCTCTAAATTTTTTGAGATTTATGCTCTAGATTTAGAGTATGAATACCTACATCATTTGAATACATTAATAAATGGGTTTACCTCCATATCTAATGGGTTCAGAATTATTTATGATTTTTTTGACATTTTTGAGGTTTCACCCATTTCTCTTTGCAATTAAATGAAATAATAAAAATTATACGTAATATAGGGTACCCTATATAAATTGTAAGATTTAAAAGGCTCTTGAAGGTTATTAATCCAAGATTTGGCAATTTTTTCTGATTTTAGATAAAGTTCATTTTCCATTTTCCTCTGACTTATTTTTACACTTTTTTTAGAAACGAGTGATTTTAAAATTGTTTTGAATATTTCAGAGATCTATTTATCCATAATAATTCTTAAAAAAATTTTGCCAAATTTTCAAAAATTTCGACCTTGCCTATAACTAATGTTCATTTAATAGAAAAATGAGTCAAAATTTGAAAATTTCGACCTGATTTTGCTGTTAAATCTCGTTAAATACATGATATAAGTATTGTAATCATAAAATTATTCAAAAAATCACATATACCTATGGTATTTGTATATGAAACAATGGATATTTGTGATTTTTCATTAAATTGGAAATTGGAAGATTTCATAGAATTATCACTAAACTTAAATTTTTGACCAAAATTTCAAGTGTATATGTCTACATTTTGAATAGAAAAAAGTGTCAAAATTTAAAATCTTTGACCTGATTTTGCCGACAATATAGGTACTGTAATCTTCAAATTGTGTAAAAAATCACAAATATTTACATTTGAAGCTCAATGGATATTTGTGGTTTTTTAAGTAAAAAACCAAGATTTCAAAGTACTATAAATACTGATATAGGTAATAATATAATGTAGGTAAATCTTTGTTTTAAATCTTCAAAAGCCTCAAATGTAATTAGAAAGTTTTTGTCAATTTAATTTTTGCTCTTAAAATAGAAATTTCTCAATTTTTTTCTTCTTCTTTGAAATTTAAAATTGTACTAAAACTCTTGTACAGTTATTATACACGTTTTTCGAACTCACTTATTTATAATTTTATCTTGTCGTTAAATCTGTTGGGTTTTATTATACATTAAGATAGGTTGGTAATATTAGTAGGGTACATTAAATGTGATTTTAAGTGCTATTTTTAATTTTTTTACCCTTGGGCAGATATCATGAAAGAATCATCTCAATTTAGAGGTTTATTTTTACCCCTCAGGGTAGGGTTTTAAACAAATTGAAATCGATTCGAGAAAAGTTTGTAAAAATTTCAAATTTTAATTCACATTTTACGATTATCTAGACCTATATTTAGAGACTAGAGAAACTTGGTCAAATGGCATTTTGTCAAAATGCAGTTTTTTAATAAGTTTTTTCAAATGTTTACATGAAAATTTATGTAAAAATTTGCTTAAAATGATCAATTATTGGGGCTAAATTTCTAAATTTCGTTAATTATTCGAAATTATGAGCAATTCTGTTTGAAATTCCTTGTGAAAAATTTTCGGCGAGAATTATCATGTTTCACTTTGAAAGGATACAAAGACTAATTTTGTAAATTTTGGTCAAAATTGTAGCAAAATATACTCAAAATTTGCTCAAAATTTGCTCGAAATTTGCTCGAAATTTGCTCAAAATAGTTCAAAATATGCTAAAATTTGCTCAAAATTTGCACAAAATTTGACCAAAATTTGAAAAATTCCCTTCAAAACTTTAATATTTCAATTTGGATTCAAAATTTTGAAAAATTTCTATAAATTTCGATAGAATTTGGAGCTTAGCATACCCGATTTGAAGCAAAGTTTTGCTATAAGCTATGCTCATTAAGGTTGATAATTTAAAACTTGAGCAATTTGACCAAATTTTTAAATTTTTATGAATTTTTACAGTATTTTAATTACATTTTAATTATAATTTTTACTACCTTTTGAAAAACTGATTGTACTCAACTTCCTAGGTATAATTATACCTACCTATCTATGTAGGTATTACAAATCTTAAAGAATTAAACTAATCAAAATTCTTACTATAAAAGACAAGTACCTACCTAAATCTACCAAGTATGAGATTTAGCAGGTCTCGAAATCATTTTTTAATAATTTTACCCAAGTCATAAATTTGAGGCTGCTAAATTGTTAAACTTTCTCTTGCATCGTAGTTTACATCAAAATTTAGCTATATAGCGACGATTTCTTAGACTTACTGTCTTGAAAAAAGGCGATATAACGAAATTCCACCGTATATAGATGGTATACTGGTATGTATACTCTTAACCACAATTAAATATCCATTTTTAATTTGATAATTTTTAAAATTTGTTCAACAAATTCGAGTAATAATTAGAACTTGATAATTGCGTTAATTGTTCAAATTAGAGACAACTATTTGGATAATCAAATTTTTTTATATGAAATGCAAACCTGATTAGATTACCCTATATTCATTATACCTACTTACATAAACTGATTTGAGATTGGAGAGCAAAATGCAAAGGCAAAAAATGATAAAAAATATGTGTATTGCACATTTAAATACAAGTTGCAATTAGGCAAATGTCAATATACCAAATTAAGTAGAAATACTTAAAACATTTGAAAAGCTCACTTTTATGAAAATTTTGAAAAAAAACGCAAAATTTCGTATTACTTGCATGAAATTCTAAAAATTCTACTGAAATTATATGAATTTTTTAAAAAATTTCTAAAATTCTTTCAAATTTTTTTTCAAATTTTCTTATATACTCGTAAAGTATTCTCAAAATTTTGCAAAAAATCGGCATTTAGATACAATAGTAATGTGATTGAAAAATCATCTTTAAAAATTCATAAAAATTATGAAAAAATTCACTAAATTCTACCAGAAAGAAATAAGTAGGTAAGGTACTCCAAATTTCTTTCAAAAACTCTTAGAATTTGATCAAAATTGCTCTAAATTTTGCAAATATGATATTAATATCGTTAGATTACATTCTCATTGATTTTAATTTGCCATGATTAGAACTGTAACAAAACTTCCAATTTTCAAAAATAAAAAAATTTACAAGATTATCGGGCACTATGGCTCACTTTTGAACTAGTTTATAGAGATAATTTATCAATTTTATAAAAAAAAATACCGAACAGGTCATGAACAAAACTAATATTTATAATTAATTATCTAGCCACAGTTTCTTTTTAAACGAGTTTACATATGAATAAGAATAAGCTTATAAAGTTAGGTCAGCATTAGTTAACTCTTTATAATCATAATCATAATTTATAAATCATGTACAAATTCACCTGGAAGCTACATTCAAGATAGATGAAAAAAATGCCGATAATTTCTAATCGATTGTTTCAGATTAGATTTTTAAAAATATCGCACAATTATCGCTCGATTGGCTTCATATTTAATTTGTGCAATTATCTCAACTGTCCTTTACAATGTGTAATTTAAAATGTAAATAAATTTTTAGGACATGATCATAAATTATTGAGTGTACGAGCGAAGCGAGCACTTACTTTTTAACGTTCCTTGCACTTTGTTCGTCTGTTTGTCTCTCAAGAAAATTACTCGAAAAATATTGAACAAATTTTAACTAAGCTTGGCATAATAGGTCCCTTATAGGGTCTAGTTGTGCCATTTTAACAAAAATCTAAGTTCTGAGGACCCTTTAAGCTGCCCAATAAACTGAAATTTTTATATTTCATAAAAATGACCTCATAGCCTGAATCTGAATACTGAAATCCAAAAATATATGGTCCCCGGATCCGTAAGGCTCGCTAAATAGCGCTAAATTAATTAAACATTGAACTCGAAGCTTTGCTAAAAATAACTTAAGAGTAGTTAATTAAATCCTAGTTATAGAACTATTAGTATAGGAGATTTCGCCATTCTTTTTTTTTGCCCTATATTGTTTATATTGAGATATCGATAATTTGAAATTTGCATTTTGAAAACATCTCCATTTTCATTTCTTGTTTTTTAAATTACACTGTATTACAAATTACATATAGGTAGCTTAGTAGTATATGTAGGGTACAAGGTTTGATTTATGTAAGATGATTTTGTGAAAAATGTAAATTAAGATCAGTATCATTAAGACTTGCATTATTAAATTGAAAAAATGAAACTCATGATTGAATTCAAATGAACCTATTGATCTCTATTTGAATTTTTAAAAGTTGTAAACCTCAAAAAAGCTCGAGGAAATTTTGCATTATTTATAAATTCTCAATAAAGTTGCAAATGTCCAATCTGTAATCGAAATTTTGGCCAAATTAAAAAAAAAATTTGAACAATTTTGTGTATAGAGTATAGAGCTGGCTCGAAATCTCGAATTTCTATATTTTAACAGTGATTTCTGAAATTTTTAGAATAAAAATGATGATATGATGATTTCGAGCTATAAATTTAGAGATCTATCCGACCTTAGACTGACCTCATCTACACGATTAAAATATTATTTGCATTAGTACTTGACATATTGACCAAGAGTCTCATATCACATCTTTGCAAAATTATTGATGATGATGATGATTATGCCCTGCTGTGTAGAAAACATGACTAGTCTAATATTTATTTTGTAAATAAATTATTCATCTACATTTTTATACTTTTGTAACCTGCTGCCTGTACATATACAAAAGTACCTATAATAAATAATATAGTTTAAAACAATAGTTTAAAGATGATTGACCCGATAAAATTGAGATTTCAAATATGGAATTATATTTGGTTTTGTACCCCCAAGGAACTTAAATTTCACTTTTTCTGAGCTGATCCTCATAAAAATTACCAGAATTGAAAACCAATATATAATTTCATATATATGATTGTGCTATATGATTATTGATTATACTTGTACGAGTATATGGTCAATGTAAATCTCATAAAAATTTCAGATATCAGCAGCTGTAATTACATTTTTTTAAAATTTTAAATTGCCCAATATCATCAAGTCAATTTTTAATAGGCTAAAATCTTAAATATTAGTAGGAATAGTACAATAATTTAGCTAATTCTTTAAATAAGCAAAATCGCCATTAAACGAGAACAAACAATCAACTCACCCTTAAAAAACATGATTTTGACCTATATTTTACAGGAACTGCATGTTTCTAGACCAAAATTTGGTTTTTCTGAGCTGTAATTCAATGTTGATAGGCTAGTAGGTCCTGAATTATGCTGAAAAATTGATAAACTTGGATATCAAGAGAAGCGATCGAGTCTATTCAGCTGTCCAGCTTTATCCCTATAAAAATGCATATTTTGAACTTAAATTAGAGGAAAATACCCTTTTGAGGTCAAAATCTGGTTTTTCTGAGCTTAAATTAGGTACCTAAATGTATTATTTCTGTCCTGGTATAATATTGCTGAATACTGCTGAAGTTTATGTGGGGTATTCTGAGATTTTGTTTAAAATTCGGACATTTTGTTTATAGGTTTAGTTTAGGTTTAGCGGTTAGGTAATTTGCATAATATCTAGGTATTTTGATTTTTGTTTTTGACTTGACTGATCTCGAATCTCGAACTCGAATCATCTCGATATTTTTTGTTTGTGTTATTTGTTTTTGCTAAAAATAAAATATTAGATCGTTCAGGTTCAGATTTCAGATACAGTAAATTCAGCTCTGAAAAACCCAAGTTTGGACATTTGGACAGTAAAACTTTTACAAATTCAAACGGTCCGTAAAAACCTAGGCTTTTACGATTACGATTACGATCTAGAATTTACAGGTGAGTTGGTTCAATTTAGTCTTTTTCTCTTTTTAATAAAGGTTATTTAAGGTACTTATTCTGATTCTTGCTTGAAAAAGTACTTTATATAGAAGTTTCACCGTAAATAGGCATTATATTGAGGGCAAATAAATCTTTAGAGCTAATTTTTAAGTACCCTACCCTGACCTATAAATCATAATTTTGTTATATTTGTTTATACCTTCTAACTTCTAAGTATATATCATGATTATGAAAAAGTATAATTAATTTTTTTCTTTTTAGAAAATTGCGGCAAAATGGACCTGACCGATGACATGCTGACCCGATCGGACTTTGACTTTGATTTCGTGAAGGAAGAGCAGACTTCGGGTCTGATGCCGGTCGCCTTCATCAACTCCTCAGACTTTATCAACATCCAACAACAAACCGACGGGAACAACAACTCGATCATCGGCGCATCGAATATTAAATCATTTCTGGATGAAATGCTCATTTCAGAGCACATGAATAACTCGGACGATGCTGCCCTTCAAATCAATCAATCTCATGCAAACACCTTTGAACTCCTTGGGACCTTTCAGTGGCAAAATGGTGGTGGTGGTGAACAAATTAATTTAAATTTAAATAATTCACCAGACTCGAATAACTCACCTGGAGAATGGATGGTAGTTAATGGTCAAGGTGGTGTGGAGAATGGACAAGTGACCACTTTGACATCTTTGTTGGACCCACTTTTTGTAACTTATGGTGATGAAGTCTCACTTGGTTCAGCTAATATTAAAATTGAACAATATAATTCATCTGATTCCAATGCAAATTGTGGTCGTGGAGAAATCTCATCGACCACTTATTCAGATCATCATCAAAATGGATATTCTGATAATAATAACAATAATAATTCATCCTATGATGACTCGCTTTTAAGAAGTGCATTACAAAGTAAGTTTGAAAATTGAAAAAAATCTTTTGTATTATGTCAAATGTCATGTCACATTACATTGCAGGATTAAGGGATACATGATACAGAATTACTAGCCCATTTTAAGATCTTCTTTTTATATACCTAGGTAAAAATCTTTAACTTTTCTCATTATTTTTAGATGGAAACCTCTTGAAACCCGTTCTTTCAAACTCAAATGGAATGACCGAATTGAAAAAACTTTTATCTCCATCAAACTCAACCACTTCATCATCTTCTGGTGTTTCTTCAGCATCTTCCTCATTAACTTCACAATTATCTAATATTCAAGGTAGGTATATACTTTATTTAGTTATTTTTTCAAAATCTAATGGAGCATTTTTTCATTTTAATTTTATAGCAATTACATTACACCATGATTCACCACCATCAACTTCCCCACCTTTACAACAACAAAATCCACATTATACAACGTATGAACTCAAAGTTTATGGATCTGATCCAATTTTTGCCCAAGAAATTGCTGGTGAAGAAACAATTATTCCACATTCAGTCGAAGAACTTGTAAACGGATCTTTAAGATTAAGTTCGAGCAATAATTTTCAGCAGCAACAACAACAAAATAACAATAAAGATCAACAACAGAAAAAAGTAAACTCAACCCTTAGCACCAAGTGGACATATGCGGTGACAACACCTCAAAATTCAAATTCTAAAGGACAAAAACGACGGATTTCAAAGAAAAATAAAAATAATAACCAATCATCTACTCCTACAACAATTGTTAAAATAGAAGGTCGCAGTATTAGTGAACAAGAACATAATACAATTAAAAATTCTGTAAACAATAATGCCACAAGTCCAAACAATAATTCATCCAGAAAAGAGAGATCCCTTCATTATTGTACTATCTGTTGTAAAGGTATGAAAACACCATAAGATCTAATAAGTCTATCATTTGCAGTTTTGAATATATAATTATAATTATGCTTAATTTTGCATTTTTTACTTGTAAAAGCGAGCAAAATTGGTTTTTCAAGAGCCGAATTATCTTAATCATTTACTACTCTAACTTTATTTTAATAAAATTCTTTTATTTACCATTTTTAAAGGTTTCAAAGACAAATATTCTGTCAATGTCCATGTCAGAACGCACACAGGTATGAATATCAGTCAAATCATAATTTTAAACGTGATTCTTAATTGCCATTTTCATTGATATAGGAGAAAAACCATTTTCCTGCCCAGTTTGCGGTAAAAATTTCCGACAAAAAGCTCATTTGATTAAGGTAAAAACTAAATACTTTTAAAAATAGTCAAGTTTCATTATTACAATAATTTTCTGTTTGTAATTTATAGCATTCCAGCACACATACAAAAGGCCACAACGGTTCAGGTCATAAGAAAAGCCGAACATCTTAACTTGTGTTAATTTTTCAATCACTACCGACTACCAACACCATTGCTATTTACCTTAAATTATCTTTTACAATTACGAGTAGATCTTTTGATAAGAGAAAGTAATATTTCATAAATATTAGCAGATATTATTATTAGCTACCTAATTATTTCATGTAGATGTTATGTACCTACCTATATAAGTTAAGTACCTAGTTTTGTAAATGTATATAGGTAATTTATAAAGTTAGATTCTTAAATTCTACTATTTAATAAATCTCTTTCTATTCGATTCTACCCATTTCTTAAAAATGAGTAATTTCGAGAATTTTTCCAATTTTTTTTAGAAAATCAATGTGTTTAAAACTTTTTGAATCAAACTTCGTGTGCCAACTTAATGCAATTTTCCATAAAAGAAACAAAAAGATATTTCGTTAGTTTGTAGTTAAAATGTTTGTGTATTAATAGGGGTAAAGTTTTTTTATATCTTTTTTAGAATAGAAATACCTAAAATTCTAAAGCCTAATGATAAGCAAAATAACGAAATTAATTAAATAAAAAACTATTTTGTATAAATTTAAAAAAACATGTTTAATATAGTAAGGAAAGGGTTAGCTAGAACTTAGAACAAAGATATTAAGTAATAGTATACTCATTTATTTTAAATAGATGTAAAGTGTAAGCTAGGTTCATGGTTCACAAGTTCTTGAAATACCATCTTGATTAATCTCTTTAAAAAATGGTTTTTAGAAAGCCTTTAAGTATTTGTAAAAAATATAGTGTAAAATGTTGTTTAGTATAATTTATAAAATTAGTTTTAAATAGAAATAGAAAGTAATTACATTTAGCATATTTTTTTAGTTTTTATATCTCGTTATATTTTATGTCTGTAATTATTGATTATTGTAAAGTATTTTAGGAATTATTTTTATATTAAAAGGTTGAAAATTGATTGACCTTTCATTACCTAATTGTATTAAGCGAATTTTGTAAATATCTATTTCAAAATCTACATATCGAGGATCTGATATCTGTATTAAAATAATTTAGATTAAATTAAACCTAGGTACCTACTTATTATTCTAGAATCTAGAATTAGAAAGATTTAGTTAAAGATCAAGAACAATGTAAAATGATAATCATTTTTTGCATAACAAAATGTACCTTATTGAAAATTATTTTTACATAAAAACAATTACATAATTTACATAATTATATATAGGTAAGTAGAAAAAAAGATTTTTATTTGTAATTAAAATTTTTAAATGAATTTGTAAAATAAATATTTTTTATCATGACTTAATTATAATCTTTATCAAAAAGCATCATCATAAAAATTTCTTAACTTAAATACCTCTTTTGGGTGGTTTAGGCGAAATCCTAGATAAAATAGAACACAAGGATTAGGTTTATGAAAGAAGTAAACAATCAAATATACAAGTAGATAAAAATTTACCAAACAGATCTCTCTTCGCTTAATTGTATCGTGTAGGTCGGATCATTTTTCCCAACTAACCTTCTACTAAAATTAGTTTCCGGACCAGATACGTTCAAGACCACACTTAATAAAATCGGACACGCCTCAGTCCATGCCTATAAATGATAAATTGCATTTTGCATTAGATGCTAAGATTTACTATTAGGTAAATCTAATCTAATGATCTTAATCTGACAATGTAAATAAATATCAAAATAACAATAACAATTTTCGTTTCAATACAACTAACACTAACTACTAGGTGTATATCTTAAATAGACAATTTAAACTCATATCTTCTCTCTACTCTCTACATTAACTACTTGTAGCTGTAAGATCTGATATTAAAAGGCTAAACTGTTAAACCCTTTAATTTATAGTATCGTATAGTACCATAATTCCTAATACTGATGCCTTTTATTATTCTTGATTGACTATTGGCTATGAATATGAGCAAAATATAAAACATACCTGATGAGAAACATTAACTGTTGTTAGAAGGCGAGTCTCATCATTTGAAATATTTCTGAAATCACCCAATCGAGGACAAATCAAATGAACTTGCTGATCTGGATACTTAACACAAATTCGAACTAATAATAAATCTTGGACATCAGAAATATCGGCATCAAATTGAATTCCAAGTAATAGCCCAGCTGTAAATTTTAATGGAGTATCAGATTCTCCTGTTGGCTCTTTAAATTGAAATAAACGAGAAATAAATTGTAAAATGAATTAGGTATAGGATAGGTAGATTAGAAAATTTAAAAAATGCATAATATTTTATAGTACCTGTGATAGTTGAAGTAGCAATTCTTACAGAACTTGAAAATGATACAAATGGAATGGGATATGATTCAAATGTAGGTAGTAAATATTTAGCCAAAGT
>JAQIXA010000364.1:0-46392 GCA_034699045.1 Nanhermannia cf. coronata Gr-Ori-00579
AATTTTTACCGTTAGAGATGATCATGAAATCAAATTTTACTTGAAGTTTGAGGAAGTTTGAGAGTAGACCTGGATTTATCGTATAAATTCAGCTCTGAAAAGCAAATTTTGGTCTCATAATTACATAAATCATATTATATAATGTACTATGCTTTGTAATTACGAGGACAAAAGTAAGCTGCATTGTTGACAATGGCACTGACACCGTCTGACACGGCTCGACCTTTAACTAGCTATGTATAGGTGGGTACAAATTATTTAGCTTTGCCTACGCTAAGCTACGATCTATTCATTTGCCCTGTTTAAAATAATGGTTTGCCCATGGTTTTTAGTTTTTAGTAGAAATACCATGATGGTTAGAAGCACCTAAACTTTTCATTTTTTACCATGATAGTAGGTATATGGTTTTCCCATGGATAGTGGAAATACTACTGGAAAGATCATTTAATAATATCAGTTTCCAATATTAAAAAATAAGTTATTATTATAGAAATGCATTTAGATCAGGTTAGTTAACCTAACACAACCTAATTAAATTGCAAATATTTAATTCATATGGAAATATGGCCTTCTCTGGAAATATCTCAGAAAGTATACTATTCAAAATTCCAAAGGTGATATGTAATTGCAAACCATGGAAAAATTCTGCATTTTTAGGTAGTGTGTTAGTCGGTTAAGAACTCTGGGAAGAGTTGTGGTTATTACATAGTACAACACAAATGCATAAACGAACTTCCATTACATTCAATGCAATTCTATGCACGAACTACCATTGCAATTCTATGCAATGGTATTCAATTCTATGCAATAGTATGCAATTCTATGCAATGCTATGCAATTCTATGCAATGGTATGCAATTCTATGTAATGGTATTCAATGCTATACAATGGTATGCAATTCTATGCAATGGTATTCAATCCTATGCAATAGTATGCAATGCTATGCTATGCAATGATATGCAATTCTATGCAATGGTATGCAATTCTATGTAATGGTATTCAATGCTATACAATGGTATGCATTTCTATGCAATGCTATGCAATTCTATGCAATGGTATTCAATGCTATGCTATGCAATGCTATGCAATGGTATGCAATTCTATGCAATGCTATGCAATTCTATGCAATGGTATTCAATGCTATGCTATGCAATGCTATGCAATGGTATTCAATGCTATGCTATGTAATGCTATGCAATGGTATTCAATTCTATGCAATAGTATGCAAATTTTATGCTATGCAATGGTATGCAATTCTATGTAATGGTATGCAATTCTATGCAATGGTATTCAATGCTATGCAATGGTATGCAATTCTATGCAATAGTATGCAATGGTATGCAATGGTATGCAATTCTATGCAATGGTATTCAATGCTTTGCAATGGTATGCAATTCTATGCAATGGTATTCAATCCTATACAATGGTATTCAATTTTATGCAATGCTATGCAATTCTATGTAATGGTATGCAATGCTATGCAATGGTATGCAATGCTATGCTATGCAATTTTATTCAATCCTGTGCAATGTTAAGCAATGGTATTCAATGCTAATGCAATGGTATGCAATTCTATGCTATCCAATGATATGTAATTCTATGCAATGCTATGCAAAGGTATCTGATGGTATGTAATGGCGTCCAATGGCATGTAATGGTAAAATAAGCTATTTGGACATGTTTTCGTCACTTTTGGCCCACTTCCGGACCAAAATTCAAAAAATCCCCGTATAAAAACAGAATGGAAAACGTTTCAGTAGTTCCCGAGATTACCCGAACATATGAAAAAAATGACATTCTTTTATTATACCAAAAGGTAGATAACCTACTTAATTCTTTCAAACGTTTCAAAAGCCATTCTGAACTTTCTGAAGTTACAAAAAAATTTACAAAAAATGTAAATCTTTGTCGAGATTAAAAATATATTATGTACAACTCTTATGTATGCTTATGTATTTCAAATAGTGTAGGTATGTAAATATACAGATATATGATATGATATGTACTGGTATGATATGACTGATGGTGACCTTTTTATTTAAAATTAGAATACCATTATTATGTATTCTAATGGTTTTTTTTAAAAACTTGAACTTGAGAGTGTAATTTCATTTTTATTTTGACTGAATTTACCACTGCATTTCTGGTCTAACTTTTCCCCTGAATAAAATTTACCCTAAATTTTTAAAGTTTTAGTTTAGTTTAGTTTAGTTTAGTTTAGTTTAGTTTAGGTTATGTTAAGATTTAAAAAACTTTTGGTTAATTTCATACAGGGTAAAGTTAGACCAAAATTATAGGGGTAAATTCTATCAAAATAGGGATGCGATTAAATCTGAGTCATTTTAAAACATAATACATACGAGTCTAAGTTTAAGTATTAGGTATTTATTACCATACAATTCTAATCGATATCGTATCGTGAAAGATAATTTGATAATCTTTTATTTCAAATTTGAATTATCAACTATTCTGATATCCTTCTGACTTCAGACTCATATTGGTATTCTTATCTCAATTTTCAACTTGAAATCCTAGTTTTCGCTTATTTGATTATACAGTCAAATTTGAGATTTCAAAATTAACTTATCTTTAGAGAGGAGAATACCATTATGAGATTATAAACGAGTAGGTACAATGTAAGTGTATGCTAAATCGCTCTAGTTCTAAATTTCTTGACTTTTCAGCTCAGAGTCATTTCCATTTGAACTTTGGGTTGGAAAAGACGCTTCGAATCTTCAGCCATTTTTAATTTTGCCAAAATTTCTCGGGTTTTTTCTCTTTTATTCTGAAACTGGGCACTTAATTGAGATTAAAAACTGTGTAAAAGGTAAGCTATAAAGATATTCAGGTACGAAATATAGAAAATTATTGATTTAGGCCCTATCTCCAGCATTTTATTGATATCTTAAAGCAAAGATACGTTTTGTATTTTATAGGTTGACCTGATTTTTTTTTGGAAAAGTAAGTACCCAAAATGACTATCGAGACTCAAGTCGAGCAGGTCATAATTGAGGATGCTGACCTTGATGTGGTCACAATTATCGATGATGAAGAGTGCGGGAGTTTGGTTGACGTTGAAATTGAGGAGAAATCGTCAAAACCACGGCCACCACGACCACCACCAAGTTCACCTGAATCTCCTACACAAAATTTTGAAGATTTTTACACAACATTTGATGAACCAGCTTTGAAAAAACCAAGATTTTGTGAAGAAAACTGGGATGATTGTCAAGAAATTGTCAAAGATCATGTTGGTAATTTTGTGGATCTGAATGAAAATATTGTTGAAGTTGAAGCTGATGGTGAATTTGAACCGGATGTCGAACCTGAACCTGAATCAGAGCCAGAACCAGAGGTTTTATTCGTTTTTAATGGACCAAATCCTCTTTTAAATGACAAGGTATTTAACTAATTATAATTTGACTTGATAAATTAATATATTAAAAATAAAATCAAGCACTGCTGGATTTTTTTAGAAAAAAATTTAATTTGTGTTTGAGTTGATTTTTTAAAGGGATCCCATTAACCTACATAGTATACCTAATACCTACATATTATACAGTTAGGTCAGATATTGAGGATAAAAACTGACATTTGTATTATAAAGATTTTTGACTTTTTGACCTATTATTATTATTAAGTACAGCCAGGTCTCGTTCATCATATTCCTATTTTAGTTGAATTTATTCCTATATTTTTGGTCTAACTATCCCTGTATGAAAATAATAGTCCCAAAATCCAAAATATATTTCAGTCCTAACCTAAATGGTCTTCGGTCTAATCTAATTCCTACATTATTTTGGCTGAATTTACCCATATGGTCTAACTATATATTCCCACTTGTATAATATTGACCCAAAATTTTAAAAAATCCTAATATACCTTAAACTAAAGTAAAAATATTTAGGGTAAATTTCGTATATGGGTAAATTTAGACCAAAAATATAGAGGTAAATTCAGTCAAAATAAAAATGAAATTTAATACAAGTTTTTAAAAAAACCATTAGAATAATATGGTATTCTAATTCTTAATTAAAAGGTCAACATCAGTCATATCATATATATTTACATATTTGAGAAACATAAGCATATCATAAGAGTAGTATATAAAGGGCATTTTTAATCTCGACAAAGATTTACATTTTTTGTAATTTTTTTGTAACTTCAGAGTCTTCAGAATGGCTTTTGAAACGTTTGAACCTAAACTATACTAACAATAAACTAAAAAAAATTTGAGTTAATTTTACCCCATCCGTTACCCCATTGTAAATAGATGTAAAATATTTAAAAAAATATAATTTTTCAGAGCTAAATTAACTAAAAAGGCAAATAATTTACATTTTTTTTTGTTTTTTTCAGATTTTAAGGATCATTTTTAGTCAACTAAAGCCCACATTTAATCAAATCCGGGTTTTTCGTACAGTTTGCAAAAAATGGAACAATCATCTCTATTCAAGATTTGAGGACAAGGTGTCGAAATTCGGTCACAATCCGGTCCAACTTATCACGAGCCAACTAATGGAAGACTTTAACAAGAACTATCGTGGTAAGAATGTTATTCGGATGGTTTTTTCAAGATTCTCAATCTCGTCCGAATTTCTCCAAAGGGGATTTCTCGAGACTGATCAAGGTCAAGAGACAAGGTCATTCATTCGAAATTTCTCTACAAGTGTCAAACAGTTGACGATCGTTTATCCAGAAAATGCTCTGATTTTTCCGAGGATCCTCCGATGTGGTAATTTCTCAAATGTTGAAGTCCTAAATTTTGACTGGAACACCCTGGACAAGGTCAAAGGTGAGCTGAAGGACTGTAGAAAATTTTTGACACCTTACTCCAAGTCGACAGGTCATTACAATAACCAGCTACTCAAACTGAGAGAAATCTCGTTTCTCAAAAATTCAGATGTTTATGCATCGTCAGAGTTCTACAGTCAGTTGGCCGATTTGGGTCCCAACTTGACTAAAGTTGAGTTTCCAAAATTCATTCCTCTGGACATCAATCCACTCGGTTTACTTGGGGACAACAATGTGTCCAAAATATCTCAAATGACTTTGAAGAATGCTGGTGTCAAAATCCTGAGACAAATTTTAAAATACTCTGAAAAGAATGAAGACTTCAAGTTGACAAGTTTGAAAATTGTCTCCGACCCACATCTCAACTGGGAATCTGAGATATTCCATCAAATTATGGTTCATCATAAAGAAACACTTGAGTTTTTTGAAATTTGCTGTCCACTTATTGAAAACACGACAGTAGAACTGGTGACCTTGGAAGGTCAATTTGATCAGATCAAGAGTCTACGAATTCCAGTCACTTCATCAATCCAAGTCAAAAATTTTACTCTTATTTTGGAACAATATCCAGCACTTGAGCATCTTTCAAATTTACACAAATATCCAGGACCAGTTTGCCACTGTTGGAACTTTGAAAGTGACCTTTGTCCTAATTTTTGGTCGCAATTACCACAAGAACCATTGGCCAGAGGACGAGATGGTCTTTTATCACTCGAAATTGCACAACCTGTTTTAAATCCTATGGTTTTGGAAATATGTGAGAGAAATTTATGTCCATTTTTGGCAAAAGCTACTTTTTTCATCGACACTGACAATTGTAATCAAATTCTTGGACAACTTTGGACCCAGTGGAGTGACAGCCTGGTTGACCTCACCTTAATTTTTGTCAATGGTCATCGAGATCGAGAGAGAAATAAATTTTTGATCAATTTGGATGAGGCTTTCACAGGTATTGATGGAGACATTTTGGAATCACCCGCAAAAAATATCGCCTTTCATGAGGAAAGGACAAACCCCACGATTTGTCAATTGAAAAGTAAGTCTTTATACAACGACATATCCTTTATAACGGCAATATAATTGTAATATCATCACTATATAAGTGTAATAAAAATTTTTTAAGTTAATTTCAGACAGGAATAAAGTTAGACCAAAATAGAAATGAAATTAAACACTAGTTAATTTTTATATTTATTTTCAGAATTGGAGAAATTAACACTGGTCCGGTCATTTATCCTCTCTGATATAAGTGGACACCTCTGCTTCGGCACCATGGACAATTTAAAGACTGTCATCTTGAATTCTGGATATCCCACTAAAATGGTAGGTACTTTACGGAGCTTCAAATTAATCTACACTATTATCCTTATTTCCGTTGAATTTACCCTTATATTTTTAGTATAACTTTACCCTTGTAAGAAATTAACGCAAAATTTTTGTAAATCCTAACCTAAACGTTTAAAAATTCCGAGTTAATTTTATACAGAAGTAAAGTTAGATCAATATAATTATATGGGGTAAATTCAACTAATAATTAGATTGAAATTAAACAAAAGTCTTTCAAAAGGCCTAAAATTATATATTTCTGGTTCAAAATTCAAAAATTTTTAAGAAATCTTGGCTAATTCTCAAAAAATATGAGAATAAAAATCACAAAATTTAGAATTTTTTCAAAAATTACAAATCTCACAGGATTTTGACAGACTTTTCAATAAATTTTTGAAAAATTAAAGGATAAATTGAACCAAAATATGGATGAAATTAAACAGACAAGTCTATTTAGAGCATTAAAATTAGGATAATATGCTGTTTTAGGATATTTTATGTTATTTGATAATTGATAAGCTATAGAATTACAAAAATTCTTGGAAAAATCGCCCCTATTAAAATTCTTGGAAATTATCTTGTGAGATTCGCAATTTTTGAAAAAAATTCTTGTGACTTTTTTTTATAATTTTTGATGAGAATTAGCCAAGATTTTTTAAAAATTTTTGAATTTTGAACTAGAAATAAGCTGGTGCCGTTATAATGAGGTTATATTAATTAATGATAATTATTTTTTCTTCTAGTTATCAGAAGGATGCCTCAAGAGCCTTCGACTTGAAAAAGGGAAAGATATCAGGGTCATTTCAAGCCTTCAACCCAACCTTATTCTGGATTTTGACCCCACTGATGAAGCCTACAAATGGCTATGTATCTTTTAAAATCATTTTTAATTATTTTAACTATTTTAACTTTAAATATTATACGATTACTAATTACCTTGTAATCGCTATTTTAGCCCTTATTTTACTCATTTTACTAAAGAATTACCCTTAGAGTACTCAAATTTTTAATTTTATACCTACTACATACAAGATCTTTGATCATTTTAATTATACAAAGTTTTATCATTAATTTTAATTACCTATCATTTATTGAGGAGATATATACACTACACTATAAAATAAATGAACTATATAGATCGATTGATCTTTTTTTAAATTTATAAACAATATACTCCCTAACAAGGGTTTACTGTACCCTTTTTAGCTAAAAATTTATAAAATAATTCATTTTATTATACTTATTAAGATTACAGAAATAGAATTTAAAGATACAATTTACAATTATTTTTGTTATCACATTATATTTTTATATTTATTATAGAGTATCAAATCGATATCAAAAATCAAAAACAATTTATAATTAATTATATAGGTACCTATTTATCTGTATTTTAAGCCTATTTATGATTATATTTTAATTATTTTTTAAGATTATCAATAAAATTTGCTATTCGATTATCTAAAATCTAAAATCTAATTCTAAAATTCTAAAAGATCTCAATTACCTACTAAGGCAAGGATAAGTACTATCTAATGTTTGTACCTACCTATGTATTATGTATGTAATGGTAGGGTATAATTTTTTTGGGAAAAAATGACTGCCTACAAAACCTGACCTGACACCATTTGGTCATTTTTGCATATTTTTAAAAACATTTGCGGTTAAAATGTAGAGCTAAATGTGAGCTATCGATTGAGATGGACTTTTTATATAAGGGTATTTCTCCTTCTTGGTCAAAATCGGCTTTGAAAAACCAAACTTTGAAATTTTTCTTGATATCATATCATATAGCCCCTATTAAAATCTCTCTAATAAAAGGCTTTATTATTAATCCAGCTCTGAAAAACTCAACTTATGATCTTAAAAGTAGTCTAAACATGTAGATAATCCAACAATGTACTAGCTGATACGAACCAAAGGACGAAATTGATTTTTCAGAGCTAAATTCAATAAAAATCAGATCATTTTTGCCTTAAAATTAAAGTATTAATTACAATTATAGTAGTTTTGCATAGGTAATCTTCTACAGTACCTCTGAATTCAGCTCAGAAGAACCAGATACTGAGATCAGCTCTACAAGTGTATGAGAAATTAAGAAATTGTGGCCAAAATCTGGTTTTTTTAAGTTAAAAAAAATGAGGTTTCAAATCACCCCTTGGATTTGCTATTTGAGCTCAAAAGTGGGCGGCGGTGAAATCGAAAATCATTCGAGAACATTTTTTTTTTTGGCAAAATTTTTCTTCAAAAATTCTCGGCTTTTTTTCTACTTTCCGGTTTTTTGTTACTTTTTAATTGGACACAATTAATTTAATTAAACTCTCAAAATGGTAAGATTTACTTTATATTTATTAAATTTAGGTATATTTTCGGTAAAACCAGGTTTTGACACTAGTCGAGGGGTATTTAGGTGTTGGAAAGGGCTTAGGATTTAGATAGTAGTTTGCACGTGTGAGTGTGTAATGTAATACATAGTATAGTAAATATAAATAGGTTAGGTATGCATTTAATTTGTAATTTTTTGGTAATTTTTGGTCAATTTTATGTAATTTCAGCAACCTCAAATCATCCTTCTAAGGGAGGGGACAGAGTCAGCCCAGGGGAAACAACAGCTTTTGTCAAATATGACGGCTTGTATGTCAGTCGTTGATGCTATTAGAACTACACTAGGTAACCACTTGTCACAGTCATACTCATTTTCTTCTGGTTCAGCTCTGAAAGACCACAATTTGGCGAGAGTACTTGCTTGTAAGTACCAGTAGCTGCAGTGGGTTTTTCGGAGCTGAATAAATAGATGATATTTTGATTTTTAAGACTTTTTAATGTTTCTAATCTAATGACTCAATGATTAATGGTCATTTTTATTTTAATAGGTCCACGAGGTATGGACAAGTTGATTGTGGACGAGAATGGTCGGACAACAATATCCAATGATGGGGCTACAATCCTTAAACTTTTAAATATCATCCATCCAGCTGCTAGGACTTTAGTTGACATTGCTAAATCTCAAGATTCTGAGGTAATAATTCAACAAATTGTCTATACCTTTACCTTTTTTTATTTATACATAGAATTCAGCTTTGACTCTAAAGTACCACATTTGAGCCTTACTTTAACATGTTTTTTACTTGTAAAAGTGAGCGATTTTTCAGAGCTGAATTATATGAATATCGTGTATTATATTGCATTCAATTTTATTGTTTTTTAATCAATAGGTTGGTGATGGAACTACAAGTAAGTAAAAAATTAAAAATACTTTTATACAGTTAAAACATGTTGCTTGATATTTATAGGTGTTGTGATCATTGCCGGTGAATTGTTAAAACAAGCAAAAGTATTCATAGAAGAGGTAAAATATCTTGTAAATTATATTTTTTGTAATAGAATAGAATTGATTGTACATACCTAGTTATTTTAATATTCTTCTGTTTCTATTTTAGGGTGTCCATCCAAGATCAATCATTTCAGCTTATAGAGAAGCCTGCGATATGTCCTTAGAGCTGATAAATAGTTTAGCAGTGAATGTGGATGCTGATAATGTGGATGATCGTCGAAATATGATGGAGCGTTGTGCATCCACCGCCTTAAGTTCAAAACTTATCCACCAGCAAAGGGATTTCTTTTCCAAGATTGTTGTTGATGCTGTTATGAATCTAGATGAATTAATGCCATTGGATATGATAGGTATTAAGAAAGTACAGGGTGGTGCTCTAGAAGATTCATTTTTAGTTGCTGGTGTTGCATTTAAAAAGACTTTTTCATATGCTGGGTTCGAGATGATGGAAAAAAGGTAATCAACTTATTTATTCCCTACTCTACTAAATAAATAATAGAGCGTGATGTTTAATATAATTATTCTTTTCTTATTTCTAGTTATGATGACCCAAAAATTGCTATGTTAAATATTGAATTAGAACTTAAATCTGAAAGAGATAATGCAGAAATTCGAATTGAACAAATTGAGGTGAGCAAGACTAACCATTAACTTTTATAAATTATAAGTTGTTGCGATTACTTTGTTTTACTTACTAATTACTAATGGTAATGGTTTTTCAATATTTTAGGAATATCAAAAAATCGTTGATGCTGAATGGCAAATTTTATACGATAAATTAGATAAAATCTGTAAGAGCGGTGCAAAAGTTGTACTCTCTAAACTTCCAATTGGTGATGTGGCCACACAGTATTTTGCTGATCGAGGAATGTTTTGTGCTGGACGAGTAGTTGAAGATGATTTGAAAAGGACCATGAAGGCATGTGGAGGCGCAATTCTCACTACTGTTAGCGATCTTGATGAAAAAACTTTGGGAACTTGTAAGACTTTTCTAGGTAAATAAATAACTATGAATATCATACTCCTACTATGGTCTATTCATATAATTCAGGTTCAAAAAACTTGTTTGCTTCTGTTTTATAATTAAATAATAATGAATATAAAATTGATAGCATAATCAGGTGTTTTAAATTTTACTGAACTAACTAAATGAAATGAATAGAACATATAAAAATAGTATTTACTATTTGGTATAATAATAATAGTTATTCTAACTTATAATTCTTAAAATAGAACGTCAAGTTGGTGGAGAACGGTACAACATTTTTGAAGGATGCCCACAAGCCAAGACAGCAACCATCGTTCTTCGTGGTGGAGCCCTCCAATTTTTGGATGAAACCGAACGGTCACTTCACGATTCCATTATGATTGTCAGACGAGCAATGAAAAATAATAAAATTGTCGCAGGTTAGATTTTTTTTAAGCTAAATCTTTGCAACTCCAAAGTTTAATTTTTCAATATTTATGTTTTAAATCTCTATTCTATTATATTAAGGTGGTGGAGCCATCGAAATGGAAATCTCAAAGCATTTGAGAGAGAAGGCAAGAAATATTAAAGGAAAGGATCAAATGTTCATTGGTGCCTATGCTAAAGCATTTGAAGGTAAAATAAAATAATTTAAAATTTGATACTGAAACTAATTTTTGTACTTTTATTTAATAGTTATTCCCAGACAACTTTGCGATAATGCTGGTTTTGATGCAACGAATGTTTTAAACCGTCTTCGTTATAAGCATGCCAATGGTAATGATTTTTTAAATTTAATAATAGTATGCATAATATTATCTAACTACTTGTCAACTTTTGGGCAAATTAGAGAAAGATCTGTAATTTTTATTCTTTAAGTAGGTGGAACCTGGTATGGTGTTGACATCACAAAAGAAGATATCGAGGATAATATGAAGGCATTTGTCTGGGAGCCAATTATCGTCAAAATAAATGCGATTTCAGCTGCAACTGAAGCGGCCTGTTTAATCATGTCAGTCGATGAAACAATTAAGAGCCCGCAAAGTGGTCAGCCAGATAAAAATCCTTATGCATAAATAAATAGCTAAAAAAAATAATTAAAATTACCCATCTATTATTGAATACTTAACTGAAATACTTTTTTTAAAAATACAATTAATTTAAAATACTATACCAAGTTTAAAAAATTAACCCATACCTATATAACATAAGCAAAAAAAGCCTTTATTACTACTTTATTATACTATGTTCTCATTAAAAATAATTAATAAATTTTGTTGTTTGCTATTTACATAATTTTGTTTATACTTATATATTTGTTGTTGACTCAAATGTTTTTATTGTAGGACAAAGACAAGTGTTTTTTTTTACATCAATCAAAATGCTAAGATATCAAAATACTTTTTTACATAATATCTGCTGACTTTTACACAAAATAATTTTTAGAGATTTTTAAGTAGGTACTTATTTACAGCAGGGTATGATTTTTAAGATTAGTTTAGGTTTAGTTATGATGTAAGTGAAAAGAAGAGGGTAACAAGATATGAGAAGACTATGACGAATTGACTGACTTGATTGTATCCAACAGCTCTTGACACCTTGTCTTCTTTGTCACCTTTTCCACTCTTGCACAACCCGAGATCATCCTGAGGACTTTTCGAGTCTGCTTCACATTTGTTCTTGCTACCACAGGTCCGGAATATGTCCTTGTCCTTGTAATCTAGTTGACATGGGTTCCCCTTCTTGACCACACAATTGTCCTCTTCAGTACTCCATTCAAGTTGGGCTGGGATATGCTATAGCAAAAAAAATTTATTAGAATTTGGAATATTTTATGTAAAATTCAAAATATAAAATGCTAAGGATAGTGTAAGTGCATGTAGTGTATTTACTTACAACATACATCTAGATAAACTTTTTGTAAAAAAATCATCTTTAAACTTAAACTTACAAAATCTTGATCTGATTGTGGGTTAGAACGGCCTGATCTTGCAGCAGGAGGAGCCAGGGTTGTAGTTGTAGCCGTAGTTGTAGCTGAGGTAGTGTTAGAAGGTGGAGCACCTCCTTTAAATTTAAAGTTGATGTATTAAATAAATAAGATATGTATGGCATTTTTCTTATTACCTTTTTTGGGGTATCCATAAAAGCTGGGTTCAATACATTTACACTTTTGCTTGATGCAAATCAACAGCTTCTTATCAAAATCACAATCTCCATGAATGTTCTTACAAGCTTCACCATGAGTCTTCGTTCCAGGTGCAATATCACCATGAGCCAAAGAACCAAAAATGATCACCAAGATCACTGAAATTGTCATCATCGAGATCCAAGATTGGCTTTTAGATCCAAACATCTTGGCGACTCGACTCAACCTTACATGCATAGGAAAGTGAATAATATTATAAATTAGATTTATAATGGAAAGGCGATGTACAATTTAAAATAATTACCTTTTTCGTTAATGATTTTTTAAAGTAATTAAAAAATTGGGTATTTCACTTGAAAATGAAAACGGGATCAGTAAATTGTCCTAATTTTTTATCCCAATTCCAAGATTCTAAAAAAAAATTGGTCTACTTTTGGTTCTAAAATTAAAATTTTTTCTACTATGATACCATAGCTATGGTATCATAATTGTCGAGAATTGAATCTTTATTGATTCTCTATTGAATTGATTCTCTATTTCAATCAAGAGATTATAGGAAATTAAGCAACCTTTCATTGATAATCTTAAGGGTTAGGTAAAATCAAATATAACAAACATGGCAACCTTTTAAAATGCCTCCACGGTTTAATCCTTTTACTTAAAAAACCAGGAAAGTAGTCTATATTGATCAAAATTTCACAAGGATTTTGAAAATATTGCCCATTTGTGCGTGCAACTAGCCTGTCGTTAGTTAGGACCATTTAAAATTGACAAAAAAAAAATTCGGCGAGCGCCTAAACTCTTTACTCATTACAGGTACGATTTTGAGATTTTGCATAACGAAACATTCTTTCATGTAGATTGGATCGCGATCGGTTTCAAATGTCAAAACTAAACTTTTTTCTTGATAAATGACAATTTAGTGATAATTTGGTACATATGTATCATATAAAAGAAATATTTTGATGTAAAATATGCATTTTCTTGATTCAAGACCGATCGCGATCCATAGTACATATATCTAGGCATCCAATTGCACATTTATAAGAAATTTTCATTGACTTCTGGTTGAGTTTAGGCCCTCGCCGTGATGACATCAGTATATTTATCTAAAAAAAATTAGGTATTAAGTTTTTAAAAACGTTACGGAAAAGTTTCCAGGCAATTTTTAATTTGAAAATAATTTTTCATGATTTTTCATGACTTATTTTTTCCTCGTTCTTTCACCTTTTTTCAAATTTGATTTTTAACCTCATACTTTTCACATTTTCCATCATCATCAATTTCAGTCAAAAATAGTAAAACATCATCTCCAATTCAAGCTGGTCCAAATCTTACTCATATTACAATATGGCTATGCTGCAGTAATATCAGTAAGTATAATTACCTTATAGCATACCTATATAAAGTCTGAATTTCTAACGTTAATCCTAATATTTTTAGGCTTTTAATCTGACCTGACCCCATTGTGACCAAAATCACCTCGTTTTTTTGAATGTAATAGTATTACATTCTTGTACAAGTAGGTACACTAATACAAAATAATTAATAATCAAAATTTTTAAATCCTTATATTTTTTAACTTGCTAATGGGCTTATAATTATAATTATTTAGAAGTATTCGTAAAATGGGTAAGCAGAATGCAAGAAAAGGAAGAAAATTCAAGAAAAGTTTGAGCACCAAGGCCATGTCAATGAGAAGAAAAAAGCTTACAAATCAAAAAAGATAAATTCGACCAAAGTACCCAAAATTACTTATACTGGAGAAACAGAAAGGAGTGTCATTTCAAAAGAAGGGATTGAATCATTTTTGAAAACGTCATTGGCTCATTCTTTGTGTGATCATTTGGAAATTAGTCAAAAATTGAACAAAAACAAACTTATTTTATCCTGTACGTCTTGTAATGTGTTTTATGATATTGATGCTGATGCTGATGAAGGTATTGGATTATAATTATCAAATATTTTTATACAATATTTGATTAAAATATAATTTTGAATATTACTTTTATAAGGTTTGAAAAATAATTTTTTACATGAGGGCTATGTTTGGGCAGCCTATGCAACAGGAATTGGATACGAGTCACTTAAAAATGTTATGAATATATTGAATTTATCGTTCCCTTCATTTTATAAATATCAACAAGCAGAAGAAAAGGTAAATATTTTAAAACCATTTTCTTAAATATTTTCTAGAAATAACTTACAACGTATATTGTTAATTTTTCTTAGGTATATGATGCTTTAGAAAGAGGGCTTATATTGGAACTTAAAAGAAATGGCGAAGAAGAATACAAAATGGCAATGGAAGCTGGGGATTTCTTAGAAATTGACGGAAAAACTTATCCATTTATAACAGTTGTAGTTGATGGAGGATGGGCGAAAAGAACCTATGGTCATTCATATAATTCAAATGCTGGTGTTGCAGTTATCATAGGAGAAAGAACAGGGAAAATCCTCTTTATGGATACTAGAGTGACAACTTGCTCGAAATGTACGAGGGATGATAAAATAAATTCAAAATCATCGAATACTGATGCTGAGGTTCAACCAAAGCACCACAAATGTCATAAAAATTGGAAAAAAAGTCCTCAAGCCATGGAATCTGATATTATAGTGGACGGATTCAAGAAAAGTATTGCAATGCATGGTTTGATTTACAAAAATCTGACAGGTAGGGTAATTATAAAAAATGAAAAAATAGAATGTATAAATCATGCCCTACGCCGGTTGAATACAAATATTTATGCCCTCATAAATAATTCGAATAGCTACGATAAAAAAGATCGTGATCTGTTATCAAAAAATATCAATAGGTTTGGTCTTGCCGCTCGTGCTGCTATCAACTACAATTCAGATATCACTCGCAGCACCAAATTGTTATCTGAAGATATTAGAAACATTCCATATCACATTTTTGGACAACATACAAATTGTAAATCATATTTTTGCAAAGAAGATAGCAGCGAAAACCTAATACCAAGTCTCAAACAATCAAAAATATGGCGTCCACTTGATCTTATAATCAATCGACTGGCTTCCTTATCATCACGACTGCTCGCAAACAAAACTAGTAATAAAGCTGAAGGTTTTATGGCCCAAGTAAATAAATTTTTATCTGGCAAGAGAGTAAATTATGCACAAAGTAAGGGATATAGGATGAGGTGTATTTCTGCTACCTTTGCATATGACTATGGATCATTCTGGATTTTTAAGATAAATGAGCTTCTAAATCTACAAACTCCTCAGCAATGGGAAAAAAGATATGAAGAAGTGATGAAGAAAAAGAAATACTTGAAATCTAAATCAAAAGCACATTATTTTGGTCGTGCTAAAACATCAAAAATTGTAAATTCAAATTCTAGTACAGACTATGGAATCGATACTCAAGAAGTTGACATTGAAGAACCAGAAATGCTACTTTCAATTCAAAGCCTTGTTTTTAACTTGCAAATGAAAAATGAAGACGAAAGAAATGATTTACAAATGAGAACTGTTGGACAAAGCCACAATGAAGAATGGAAATACCAAAGAAAAGATCGAATAACTGCAAGTAATGCTGGAAAAATTTTCAAGTTTAGAGATTATACAAATAACTCGTGCCTTCTCAAAAACATCTTATATCCTATTGAAGAAAAAACTGGACTTCAAGTTGACGACTGTGGAATATTTGTATCACTTGAAAATGGAATTTTTGGAGCTTCTCCTGATGGTCTTGTTGGTGATGATGGTTTAATTGAATTTAAATGTACCAATTGCCCACCCTCTGACATTCCGAAAAGAGCTGACAATTTCTTGGTCTTGTCTGATAAATGTAACCCAGAATCACTGACAATTAAGAAAAGTCATCATTATTACTATCAAATTGTCATGCAACTCCATGTATCAAATAGAAAATGGTGTCATTTTATCGTCTATCATAGCGATCCAAAGTTAGAAAAAAATGATGATATATTTATTGAAAAAATTTATGCTGATGAAGATACATTAAAAGTTTGGCAAGAAATGAAAACAAAACTTGAAAAATTCTACATGAATGATATGGGTCCTGAAATTGTTCACCCTCGTCATACTCAAAAGTTATCATTTAGACAACCCGAATACAGAATTGCTATTTCTGAAAAATTGTCCAAAAAACTGAAAAAACGGAATCAAAATCTAAACCGTCAAAATCAAATGAAGCTTCTCAAGTTGAAAAAATTAAAGCCCAAATCCAAGATCGAGTTCAAGAACAAGCCCAAACTCAAATCCAAATGCAAGATCTAGACCAAAATCAAAATCGAGATCAAGAACCAAATCGAATCCAAGACCAAAATCAAAGCCAAAATCTAGACCAAAATCAAAATCGAGATCAAGAACCAAATCATGATCAAAGTCAAGAAATGATAAATTATTTATTTCAAGATTATATGGATGAAAATAGTTTTGTTTTTGATCAGTCAGAGTTAGATGTAATTATGCATGAATTTTGTTAAAATAATCTAAACAAAAACTTTTAAATAATGTTCTTATTTGATTGTTAAAATAGGGTAAGTACTTGTTTATTTTTAGTTTTAATAATTAGATTGTATAGAATTTCATTAGTTGTGTTATGTTATTTGGCTCAGGAGAGGGGATGATATTTTAAATAAAGTATCTTTCATGACTAAAATTATTTGCAAGTTTTATTATTTACATATTTTTGTAAATAGTAGTAATAGTACTTATGTATATAGTTAGGTTTTATTTTACTCAGTTATTAGTGGTAGAAAAGATAGGTACTGAATACTGATAGTATTATTTACAAGTAGTCTAATTTATAATTTATTGGTCTATGCAAAATGCAAAATCACCAATAGATACAATTATAACTTTTTTTTTGCTAATTCTGATTAAATTCTTTTTTTACCTAACCCTTAAGGCTTCTTTATATTTAGAATTTATAGATCAAGTTTATTCATTTGTAGTATGAATAATTGTAGTTTAATATTTATAAATATAATATAATGTGAAAAGCGTTTTCAAAAAATTATAAATTGTTAAAAGATAGATTAATATATCGTAATCTTAATAAATATAAATAAATAAGGTATAATTTTATATGTAAAATCACCGGTACTCGAGTACCGGGCCGTGTACACTTAACATCTTGCTAATCTCTATATTTTGCATTTTATACAATTAGTAATTTTAGAGATTAAATCCAGTAATATCTTAAAATTGGCGTACGAACGAGTTGTAAATATATTATAATAAAAAGGAAGGATTTTGTTGTGGGTTCTTATCTCGTATAGGTAGTTAAATAATTTAGATCAAGATTTAATTTCTATCATACCCTATCCTTATCCTATAATACTATGCGATCATATTTGTTAATTTGATTTAGGATTAGGATACAGATTTTTGAACTGGTTTTCTTGATTGGCTGGTGTTGCAGGATTTTGAGTCAGCATGTCAACTGGAGGAGTTAGCCATTCTAATATCATAAAATATCATCATCAATTTAATATAAAGCTAGATCTGTAATATAAAGAATTAAAAATGAATCTAAAGATCCTTTTCTTACCTTTTGGGATTAATTTTTGCATGAATGGTAGACAACCAGACACGTAAGCTAAACGATTTATCCAAGGAGGAAATTCAGATTGAGGACTTAAAAGCTAAAAAAAACGAATAGAAAAAAATATAGATGATTATGATGATAATAATCACGATGACTATTGACACGTAAATGTGTTAAACATACCTGACTTAGATGACAGGAAAAGTGATTGCAATTTTTGCTAATCAGATGGTAAGAATTCCCACGAAATTCTCTTCCAAGCTGTTGGTCGATTTTATACAAAAATAATAATTATTAGTCACTATTTAAAACAAGACTTCCAAGTTCTAAGCTTGATGTAAATTTAAACTTACTTGCTCAATGATTTTGTCCAATTCAGACTGTGACATAGAAGTATAACCGATTTGATGAGATTCTCTATAAAATATAAAATAAAGTATAAAATATAATGTAGGTACCTAAGTCTAATGTTTTATTAAAATTACAAGTAGGTAAGTAAGTGTAATAATATTGTATAACTTACTTGAAGAGATAATGTTCTCCCAATTCTTTACTTTCATCCCTCGGGCTAAAATAAAAGATAATTTAGATTTATTTTAGTCTTTCTAAATTAGTCTAAAATCGATTTTTTCAAAGTTAAATTATTGAATAATTTGATTAGACTTTACAATAAGAATCATAAATTATGTTATATGAATAAAAAAGTAATTCAAAGATAAGACATTAGGGTAAATAATTTACTTACCTAATCTCAAAAACTCCAGAAAAACCAAATGGATGTCCACCTAAAGATAAGACCAAATAGAAAAAAATTATTTTTAAGAATAATTATTTAGAATGGGACACAAATACAGGCCAAATCTCTATACATATATATAACGACAATATACTATACAAAAGCTTTGACCAATAATTTTCCATGTATGCCTCAAATTGACCACAAAATGCCAATAACTAGCCAACATTCACTGTCTTTGGTCTTTGTCGTAATCACAGCTGGACTTGGACTGGAGTGCTTAAATTAGATATCTGTCTTTATTTAAAACGTAGTTTTTATCTTTCCTGCCTTGGACGAGGGACTATGGATATGGATACCGTTATATAGAGATTGACCTGTATACTGTATACAATATGAGTCATCCTAATGAACTTACCAAAAGCAAATTCTCGTCCGTAAACCTCAACACCACTATGATAAATCCCAATCCCAGCTGCACTCGTATAAGAATTTGTCCAAAACTGTCAAAAAAAACACTTTAAAATCAATCTCCTTTTTTTATAATTGTAATTTAAAATTATGGTTAATGTTAATGGCTTACCATGTCATACACATTGAGAATCACAGGTTCACGGATAATATTGCTAAAATTGTCCACATCCTCTCCAGAAGTCGAAGATTCAGGTGAGTAAAGTTCCTCACTATTCTTGGAACTATTTCGTCCACAACTTGACTTATAGAATGACTGGAAATTTTGGAAAAAATTTGAGGCCGAGAGTGACGAGTCGGTCGAGTTCTTTCGATTATTATTCATTTTTTAATGTCACTTTAAAATTTAAATATCTGTTCTAATAATAATGTGACCAAATCCAACTACTATACTGGACTATGATTTGGTGGTTACCATACTTTAATTACTTGTCTTGTCCTACTTTCTAAAAACCTAAATCTAAAACCTACAATTAATTCTCTAATACTACTAATCACAAACTACAAAAATCTACAATTAACTAACCCAATTGTTTTACAACTTGTCCTTTGACCTATTTTAAAGAGAAATTTAATTTAATTATCAAAAAATAAGAGAAAAAGTCTGGTGAAATGACTGACTGACTCACTTTTTTTTTACTGACTGAAATCCCGCCTGTAACATCCAATGCAATTACACATTGCATAGGCATAGGCAGTAGTAGACTTATCGATTTTGTGACCCCCTTTTTTTGGGGGGTAATGTAATATGACGTCAATATTACAAAAGGGCAAAGATTCATTTTATTTTTACATTTCTTCGTAAAAATTAAAATTAAATTACGTCCTTTATCTTTATCATAGCAATCTGATAGAAAAGATCATCTTTCACTTTTTTAAACTTTTAAACTAAAAGTCTTTTACTCTACCTTTCTTTACTTTATTTACGAAATATCGCGATATTTCGTTATAAAGTCCCCTAGATTTCCTTTGGATTTTTGTGATTTCTATTCTATATAGGTAATACGATATGTATACCTACCGTTCAGATTCAAGTTAAGGATCATAATGATTAATAATAGAGAAAGAGGCTCAAACAGAGAATGAGGTTTATCCATAAAAAAGCTCTGAAAAACCAGAATTTGGCCTCAATTTGACTTGAGATATAAGGTAAAAATGTGTCTAAAATTAAAATTTAGTAACATATCATCATATCTGTATATGTTAAATAAGACAGTAGATCTATTTGTAGGGTACTGTAGGGGTAGGGTACTGTGATTTGTTTTGTGATAGCTAGATGAGTGATGAGTATGGTAGTATGATTTGAGAATTCGTAAAGAATGTTTTATGTTAAACTTGTGTAACAATAAACTTTGGCTTTTTTTAGAGAAAATTATGATTTTTTAACATTCAAAATTGACCTGAAACTGAATCATAAACATGAACATGAATATACTCTAGTACTATGTATAATGATAATGATTATTATTTTTAAATTATTTAACCTGTAATGTAACCTATAATATGACAATTTCTCATAAACCATGCATGGACGGATGATAAGATCAGATTAGGATAATACTCGTATTAATAAGAAGCCATAAACCGTTTTTAAAATTGAAACCGTACCTACTTACACATATAACTTCTCTATATATGTATATCTATAATTATAATTATAATCAAAACAAAAATACAGGTCAATTTTAGGTCAATAGTCAATAAGTTACTATTTTTTCCTATTTTAGACCTAATACATATAGAGGTAAGCTAAAACTAATACTCTACTCGTAGTACTATACTACACTACAGATATATATAGTAGTAATCTGTAGTTAGCAGGAGTTTATAGGTAAATGTAAATAGATAGGGATTATATAAATATTTTATTGCTTTTTAAATCCTAGATTTAAATTATAACAATCTTTATATGTATAGTACGATGTCGACTATTACACTCTGTTTGGATTTTGATAAAGTTTGCAAGTATCATAGAATTTCTAATGTAAAATGATTATTTTATAACACACATTGTTTCTAAAAGGAACATTAGTTTGAGTTGAGTGATTGATGAATAATTATAGCACCTTATAGAGAGGTCTTTTTTTAAAAATACTTCTTAATACTTTGTATAAATTGAGTAGATTTATGAGAGTATATTAGGGTATACTATAATAAATTATGTATGATGATTTCAGATTATAATGACTTTTCTTTTGCATCAGAATTAGTTGATGAGTAAAGTGTTCTCGTCACTTTCAAATCCTCTGTAGGAATTGCTTTGTCACCCCAACCCCATGGTCCAGCTTGGACTTGATTAAAAAAACTTTTAAACTAAAGTCTTTATAAAAAATAAAGCTAACTCTTATTACTTCCGGTTTGAAAATAATGTGATCCATCACCAGTCCTTTCAGTTCTAGCTTTGATCACTAATAGTAGAAAATATTATGATAAGAAAATACCATATGTTTTAAATTTTTATATAAAATTTAACTAACTGTCATTATCGACACTTTTGAGATCATAGGCCAAGCCAATTCGAGCCATAAGTCTAATGGAAATCCATAAACATTCTATAAAGTAAAATAAATAAGTCAAATTGAGAAAAAATACCTTATAAAAGCTGCTGCAGGATTGTATCGGCCCAATTCTGAGGTTTTGTAGTCCCAGGGAAATGAATGATGATAACTAAAAGTTAGACAAGAAATAATTTTAAATAAGGATCTAAAAAAATACCTTGTGTTAATATGTAAGTATAATATAAGTACTTATGCCATCCTTCTCCAGCAACGTAGAGGGAAACAAACAGATTCTCAGTCGGGTAAATATTCCTATAAATAAGGAAAAGTCATTCATATACAAAAATCTGTATACTGTACTGTATATATACCTAATAGAGCTTTTTTTAAATTATTTTAATTTGTCACGTACTTATCATAAGGTTTAGAACCATAAAGATGAGCTGCAGAGTTGATGAGAGAAATCCCATGAACGATGAGTATGTGAGGCAAAAGTGCGTTTGAGCAAAATGCAATGAATGGCGATTCCCCCCAGAAATAAATGGGGATTGTCATTGGGACGATTATGACCATCAGAAGCTTCAGTTTAAGATAATGCCTAAAAAAATGAAGATTTTAAGTTATCTTAATATTAGTAGATAGTACCCTACAGATACAGATAGAGCATTTATGGACAATACGGATATTTCTAAAGGTAAAGTTGGAATTTAAGTTCAAAAATATGCCATAAATCTAATCGAACAAGAATTATTAGATTTTATTTACTAACAAGGAAAAAGGCGTATGGCACTAAAACAGTACAAATACGAAGTAGTAATATTATATAATATTACTCTTATATCCTAGACAAAAAGTATCAAATTACCTTTTTTGAAACATGATAACAGCATCATTTTTCAGGTCACTGATGTCATTTTTAGCACCTTGGATGGCCACTTGTGGATGCTTTTTTTGAAGATACCAACTAATTATAAAATAAATAAATTGCAGTCGATAACTTAAACAAATTAGGTAGTAAAAGGTAGCAAATAACTTTTAAGTACTTTGTATTAGGGTAGGTAAAAGTAAAATAAGTTACATTATATTTACCCCATATGAGCAAAAAAGAATCCTCGTGCTATAAAAAATCTTATTGAATATTTTAAAGATTTTTTAAAAATTGCATTTATTTACCAGCATTATGAGGATCAGCATTTGTATCTAAAATATATCAATTACAATTTTTAATAGGTATGTTTTTTTTTAACTTTTAAAGTACCCTACTGTAAATGTAAATGCTTATGCCTGCTAATGTACCTGAGTATTTGTGATGAACTCGATGATTTCTTGCCCAATCATATACGCTTAGCTGTACAAAAAAATCGATTAAAGAATATTAAAGGACTATGCTTTAAAAATTGATTTACAATTCCACTCATAGATTGAAAAACGCAAAGCATGACCCTTAAGGGTAATTTTGCTTTGTAAGATCGATGGCTCCAAAGTCGATGAGCTCCGGCAGTTTCCCCCATTGATGTCATACAGAAAAGGATGAAAACTAAAAAAAATTAGTAAAATAATTAAGGTAATCTCCGTAGCACGTAAGCTGCCACATTTATGCAGACTATTTTTATGCAATTTTTTGACCAATTCTCAAGATGCCAAATGCAAATACAAATACATAGTCCCAAAATCACAAGTATTTAAGGCTTAAATTTTAAGCCACTGCACTATTCATTAAGAATATTCCTCAAAATTGCTATGTACTACAATAAAAAGTATAAACTTACTCCAAAGATAAGACTGCCACTTTGGAACTCCCGATAAGCACAAATAGAGTCCATATAAAGCTCCCAAATGTCCCCAAAATGTAAAGAATACATTGCCTGAAATAGGTAATTTTAAAAAAAACAGATTAATTAGGAATTCTATGTAAAAAAGAGTGTCTCAAAATTAATGTATCACTTATTTTGACCATATTAAAAGCCTAGAAATAAAATTCTTTATGAAACTTTCGGCACATTGGACAATTAGTAAATTAGTTAAGAAAGTATTTTGTAGCCAATTTAATCTGAAATTTGATTTTTAATCATTAAAAAATTTAATCTTTAAAAAAGGGTAGATACTTACTACACAGTACACACTACAGCACAAAATAATCTACAAATCCAAGGGTAAAAAATCTAAAAATTTCATTAGAAATTAATTTCGAGACACCCCTTAAATAAAAAAATAATTACTCCAAATAATAGTGGATGTTGCTGGAGCATGTAGTGGATCAATTTCTTCATCTGAATTTGCACATGGTGATGCATTGACCGATTTTGATCCATTTTGAACTGATTTTTGTTCATTTTGGTCTAAAATAACCGCACCACCACCATCACCACCACTAGGTTGTTTAGGGTTGGGATTTGGGCTCATACTTTATTTATTTATGATAGCACAATATAAATATAAATTGATCAATTGTCTCAGACAATTAATACGTCTCAGACTTAAGATATAAAATTAGCAAAAAAAAATATAACCCAAAATGATTCGATTATTTTTGTCTTTCGATTAAATGTAAATGTCGATAGGTAAAGCTCATAATGGGTAATGAACACTATTGAGAAATAAAATTCGGACTAACCTTTAGCCACTAGGTACTTGTACAAGGTATTTCATAATTACATTATATGTGTATTTTCTTATAAAAAAATTCAATTCACTTTTCCTCAATAAAAATTCATAAAAATATTACCTACATATCAGTAGATACAGTATACCTATCATCAATTTTTAAAATCCTCCAAAAAAACATCTCGAATCTTTATATTCAACATTTACAAACCAAAACAGAGTTACTTTAAAAGTCGAGCTTTAGAAAAAATTCAATTTTTAAAGATTTTAGAAAAATTTTGCAAAAATTTTGCAAAAATTTCAACAAAATTCTCTGAATGATTTGAAAAAATGGAGTTCTAACATTTTAAGGATCAAAAATTTAAC
This sequence comes from Nanhermannia cf. coronata Gr-Ori-00579, assembly GCA_034699045.1. Lineage (NCBI taxonomy): Eukaryota > Metazoa > Arthropoda > Arachnida > Sarcoptiformes > Nanhermanniidae > Nanhermannia > Nanhermannia cf. coronata Gr-Ori-00579. The sequence continues at coordinate 24,785 of JAQIXA010000364.1, forward strand.
TAAAAAAGGATTTTTTATACAAAAATGTTCGATAAGCCAACTCAAATTAAGTACCCTATATTCCATCCAATCTTATTCATTGAATTTTCGAGATAAACTACTTTTTACAAGACCCTGTATAAATCAATATGTAATACTGATAGATTATGGTATTTTCCGAAAAGGTAATTTAAAATGATTAAAATTGAGGGAAATTAAGACCTCACAAAATCATTATTTATTTATTGAAGTATTTCACATAATATGATATTTATACTTCTTTTTATGCCTTATTTAGCAAAGGTATAGACCTGAATAAATGAACCTCTCGAGTCAATTGTAATGTTAATGTTAAATACCCATCTAAATCTAACTAACTAAATCCAATGGGTTTTGAGCTAAATAAAAATAAATATAGGTAAATTCTCTCATATGATATATTCTGTATACCTACCTTTATATTCATCGAATCTAAATAAATAATTAAAAGCCCTTGTCTTGACTCTATATGTATTTGGGTGCAAAATAAACTTTTAGTAGTTTTAAACATAGTTATTAAAATGTTTGCAAATGGATTAACTTGCTTATAAAGTATTGACATTTAATATTGGAAAAGTCAAGTCTTTAAAGTCTTATAAATCTATATTGCGAATATTTGAAGAACTTTGCCCCAGTTTAAAGTAAAGTCGAAAAAAGTCCCTTTAATTTAAAATAGGACAGTCTTAAATGGAATTATGACAAAATATATCCATTTTAAGCATCGATTTTCAAAAATTTGATTATACTCCGTACAAGTCATATAAACCACTGAATGAAATGAAATAATATACCTAGTTAGTTAATTGCAGCTAAATATTAAAACTTCAAGATCGTGAAATTTTAAAAGCTTTCTTAATCCTTTTAATTATATTTTATGATTACAAGGAAATTATTAGACTAAATAAGAAATTACAATTATCATAAAGAATAAGAAATTACACAAATACAATTAACATTTTTACAGGTATAAAAATAGCATCTACTTATATGGTATATAAGTGCAAATTGTAAATAAATACCTACGTAATTTCTATAATATAGTGGTACTATATGAATATGATAATGACATGGGAGAGTTAAAAATCATAAACCAGAAAATAATCGAATATTTTTTTAAGTTCTTATGTGACTTATTTAAACTTGAAAAAGACACAAAGAAATGGACAAAAAATGAAGATGATTTCATGGCCTTTTTTGAAAATTTACACCACAGTTCAGTTAACAACGATTAAAATAATTCATCCAGTTTTTTTGAATAATTTTAGCTCGCACTGATATCTTACGTGTTACATAAATAACTTTTAATTTATATTATGTTGTAGATAGTATGAGATTTCAGATCTAAAATGATATTGGCTAGCTAATTTGATAATCATTGTGCCTAAATATGTGTATTTAAAGACCTAAAAAAATTTAAACTTTTTAGATTCTAGTTAACTAGATTACTTATTATAATTTATTATTACTTATCTCATTTATTAGGAGCTATCTGTATAAAATAAAAATTGGTCAAGAGTAAATATTATTTAAATTGAAACTGAAATTGCATTATTTTACAAAAATAGTATACCTACCTATCTAGTAAATGTAAAATTTTGGGCTACTTGGACCATAAAATTAGACTTTTTATTGCCTCTAGTTAATAAAGTAAGTATGTAATTAATTATTCAATCTAAAACTAAAAATACTACACCAGAAATAGTAGGTAACTATTTATAGTAGATACCTAGGTACATATATTGATAAAATGCACCTTTGCCTCAAATTTTTCCAGATAGGTAATTAATGTGCCCTGTTGCGTGACCATCATTTTTTCATATCCTAAATATACATACATTTATTACATTTTACATTGAAGTACCTAGTAGATATTTATATATTGTACATAGTATCTACTTTATATTATAAGTAGTAGGCAATAGGCAATACCATATCCATATGTACATATAGGTAGATATGTAGTAGAACTTAAAATATTTATCCTCAAATGACTCAGATTCAGATTGTGTTTAGTTTTGAAGATATGCTTTCTTCACTTTGTATGTATTTGGGTCTATTCTATCTGTATTATGATTTTGTTACAAAAATATATGACTTTAAATAGGTGCTTATATGCTATTATGTATTTGTTTCCGAGATTTTTTTGTTTTTGTGTCCTTGCATGGTTGAACTAATTTTATGAGGGGGTTATATAAAAAGTATTTCACCTAGTTTTTAAAATTTTAGCCTTAGTTTTAGCCTATCTTTTCACTATAATATAATAATGTTTGAAATAGTATTCAGAATTTCAGAATCAGTGACTATTTATAATTTATGGTACAATACAATTATTTACTTGTTTATACTTGTTTATAAATACATAAAAGGCTTTATAAAACTTGATAACGTTCGAGTATTTACACTATTTTCAATTTAGATTTAGACGTAGAAAGCAAAGTCTCTTAAGAAAAGTACCAGTGGTGGTACGTATGTACATTGTACATGTGCATGTGATTTGTTATACTTATTCCAGAAGATATTTTGTTGAGCTTTTTGTTGAGCATTTTCTTAAGAATTTCCCTACAGACAACAGACCTTAAGCTACGAATACTACTGATAGAATCATCTTAAAAAGTCAAATTTTTTTGGAAAATTTCATACTCAAATTCAGCTTTCTAGTTTAAAAAAATCAAAAATTGTAAGATCCAATTTCTTGTACCTGCTTTATTCTACAAGTGTTTCTTATGGAAGTAAAAAACCTACCTTTTAATTTAATTTTTCTAAAATACTAAAGCTATCATAAAGGACTGTCAGGACTCGAAAACCTTTTTAAAAGTTAACTCTATCAAGTTATGGTTATGGTAGTATAGGTAAGTACTTTTTTGTCTAAAAATATCAATATCCATCTAACTATAAAATTCAAGTTCAGTTCAATTAATTAGTATTAGGACTAGACCTATTTGCTGAATTATTTAATTTTAAATAAGATGTGAAAAGGTTATCTAAAATTTTATGAATGAAATGTCTGAAATCTAGAATTTGAATATACTTAAGCTAATAAGACTTTAGAAAAATTTTAATTTTCGAGTAATAACTTAATAAGCTACTTATTTAGATTGTATTTATATGGCCAAATAATGAGTGACAATTTTAAATTGATGAAATGTGACCAAGAACTACCTCAAAATCCATTTTATCATCGAATTTCCCCTACAACATCAGAAAAAATCAAGGTAATTTTGTAAAATATAAAGATTTAAAGTGTCAATATAATAATAATTTGGGTATTTTCAGATATGTACTTGGGGAATATTACTTTTACCAATAAGATTAGCATTAATCTCCATACTATTCATTTTAACATGGATTTGTGGAGCAACTGCAACTTCCTTTATGACCTTTGAAGACAATCAAAAAAAGCATTTCTCATGGTGGAGAAGGTACTGGTAGTAATTATAAAACTATACTAATAAAAAAACACTAATAGAAAATGCCACCGTAAAAGTTTGATAATTTTTGATAATTTTTGGTAATTTTCAGAATCTTGAGATTTATATTATCGAGGATTTTAATCCGTGGTATGTTCTTTGTCAGTGGTTTCTACTGGGTCAAGGTAAAAGGTCGAAAAGCACATTTTGACCAAGCACCAATTATCGTAGCCGGCTGTCATTCAAGTTATTGTGATGTTCTGGTTCAAGCACTTTTAGGTGCACCAAGTATAGTAGGTAGGTAAAAATAAAAGCAAAATAAAAAAAATCCTAAAGATACCTACATACTCGAGTAGTAGTAGGGTACTACATACGAGTAGTAGTGTAGTACATACCTAATGATACAATAATTGAGAAATAATTTTTTAGCAAAATCTGAACTTCGACCAATACCATTTTATGGATCCCTTTTGGCTATTTCACAAGGTATGAGTATTTATAATTTAATATTTGTGATTATTTTAAATGGATTATGGATATTAAGTTTGTCTTATTTTTAGGATTAGATTTACTGATAGTCTCTAAATATCTACAATAATAGTTTAGGCAATCTAGATAGCTTTAAATTCAAAATAAATTTGAATATATAGGTACCTATTTACCTACTAGACTAGCTACTAACCATAAATAACTTTTTATCTACATCTCAAAAATAAATGTATCTATTTGCCAATTTTTTTCTAGCAATCTGTGTCTCAAGAACTGACGAAAAATCAAGGCAATCTGCTATGGATGAAATAAAATTTCGAGTTAAAAATGGAACAAATAAAAATCAAATATACATGTATCCAGAAGGGACTTGTACCAATCGGTGTGGCCTGTTGAAATTCAAACATGGAGCATTTTCTCCTGGTGTCCCAGTCCAGCCATTATTAATAAAATATTCATCATTTTTCTCATTTGATTCGACCACATGGACATTCATAGGACCACCTCCGTGGCTTAGTTTATTAATTAATCTTTGTACACCTATTAATTACATTGAGCTGGAATTCTTGCCTGTTTATAAACCATCAAATGATGAAAGAGTGGATCCAAATTTGTATGCTGAAAATGTTAGAAAAATTATGGCCAAGTAAGCTATCAAAATTTTAAAAATAAATGTAAAATCTTAAATAAATATCCTACCATTTTGTATTTTTAGAGGATTGGATCTACCATTAATTGACCTTACTGGTGGTGATGGGTTAAACTTTATCCAAATGAGGAAATCTAAAATCTATCAAAAACTTAAGAAAATTTGTCCAATTAGGAAGTCTCTTAATCTTGAGTAATATTATAAAATCATTCTATAATTTAATTTTAAAGGCTATAAAAATTATAAAATACCTACCTACCTACCTATATATATTTTTCCAGCAAAGCTGAGCTGAAAGTAGAGTTCAACTTTTTAAGAAATAATTACAAAAATGCAAACAAAGAATGGAGAATTTCTAAACATCAATTTGAACAAGTTTATGGTGACTTTGATTTGAGACGCATATCATCCATATATAAATTATTTGATGAGGCAAGTATACATGTTATCAATTAAGTAAGAATAAGATAATTATATTTAGTATTTTATAGGAAAATAAAGGCTACATTGATATGAGAGAAGTTATTTACTACATGTTTCTTCTACAAAAAGGATCAAATGTGACTCAACTTGTCGAAATTTTGTTTTCGGTATGCAAAAATACTTTAGAAAATCCTAAAATTACCTATAGGTACATAACAATAGATATTATATAACCTAATTGATGTTTATCTCATAGATATATGCAAACTTTAAAGAAGAAATTTATGATCAAGATTTACTTTGGATGATGACAATCCTATTAGATATGAATAGCAAAGAAGCCAAAGAAATTTGCACCAAGAAAATAGACATAGGTTTGTACATAGTAAATAATTTTTAGTTTTAATTATTTAGAAAATTTGAGAATGGAGATACAAAATCGATTATTTACTAATTGTAAATTTGATAATACATTTAGATGAATTCAAAAATACTGTCATTAAACGACTTAGATATGCGAAACTTTTTGCAATGGAGATACGAGGAGATATTACAAATTTTCCTAATCTAGATAACTAGAGATTCAACATGGTTATGGTTATCATCACATCACAAACATTTTAAACCTAATATACTAAACCTAGACAGGATTCTTTTTTATATGAATATCTTAGATTAGATAAAATTAGATTAGATTAGATAGATTAGATAATACTAATTCTATTTATAAGCTAAATCTACATAGATAATAATTGTTATGATTTTTTTATAATAACTAGAAAAGACATAAAAGATTAAAATTAATAAATATTGTGATTTTTATGAGGAATGGAATACAAAAATAGTATTTTATAATTTAGGTATATCTTATTATAATATGATGGTATAATACTTACCCACTAATAAAAAATAGTAAACAATGAAAGGTTTATACCGTAATTCGGTTAAAAAAGGTTTTGTCTTCACTTTTACAATTAAATATAATATACCTAGGTATATAAATAAAACGAGGCTTAAATTTGGTTTATCAGACCTGAATTACATAATATGGATAGACTACATCAAATACAGATAATGTGAAATATATGAAAATAAACTAATCTAAACATCTAATCTTAGATCCATCGTAAGATCTTAAACAATCCTAAAGATGATCAATTTGATCTTTTAACATAGATTTTAAATAGAAAGACTTTTGTTGACTTAATAAGTACTTACTTTTGCTTAGAGAGATGATACAGTAAACCAAGATCATATTCATGGTGAAACATCCATCCCATCTTCAGATTCCTTCCTTTCAGCCTCAGTATATTCACGCCAAAGTCTCGAGAATTCTTTGACATATTTTTGAACAATTCTTTGATCTGTCGTGGCAATCACATTTTCACTATTTGCTGTTATCCCCTTTTTTAAAAATATAGTTATTTTTGAAATGATCATAGGTAATATTTAATATAAACTATACCTAATTGTAAATTTTATTAAGAGTTTATTTATTTATATTTATATTTATAGCTACCTGCTTAGTCCAATTAAGAGACCCAGTCACAACAGCTTCACTATCTATGATTGCGAATTTATTGTGCATCAGTCCTTCAATCCTTTTGGTTAACACAGTAATACCTAAATTATAAAAGAGTAATTAAAAAAGGGTTAGAAATTTATGTAGATCCATAAAAATTGATGAATTATAGTAAATTAAAAATTACCTTGATGTTTAAACCTTTTTGCATTATTATTATGTTCAGCCATCGTATCACGATCTGTAATCACCTTAATATTCAATCCTTGATCAAATTTTTCCAGTATCACTTTTTCCAGTGGGAAATAACTCAAAAGATAGACACAAACGTGAATACTAATCTTGGCACCACCTAAAAAATCCAAAAAACATTAAAATTACAACTCATAAAATAAATAACATAACTAAAAAAGTAACAAGGTAGCAAGGTAGCAGACTTTCTTGTACCCTTGACCTAGATATAAATAATGTGACATGATAATCACCATATCAATGTCCAGGGCACAGGTCCGCTACCTTGTAAAACGATTAATATAATCATGGTATGGTGATTTACGAAAAAAGGTGAGAAAGTCTTGAATGTAGTTTGCCCCTTGGGGTTCAGGGAAGAATAAAACCTTATTCCAAACAGCTGGGTCCTTCCTTTTGTCCACTTCCCTCTGTAATTTCATCAATTTCTCCAGATTTTGCTTTTTAACCTCCGCACTTGATGGACTCAATTGTGCTGGTGTTGACGATGCTCCTGAACCATCTTTTTGAATACGATTAACAGTACCAGAGAACTTAACAAGAGCTAATTTAGCAATTACAATAGCTCCAGCACCTAAAGCAGCACACAGGGAATGCTTTAAAATCTCCACATTCTCATTCTCACCCATTATTGTCACAAATTTTCCTCAAATTGATAATATTTGACTCGAAATGAAATTGGACACCGGACACCTGGCACCTCACCTGTACAAGCCAAAAATAATAAAAAATAATAGTAAGAAATCTTACCTTTTTGTAATTTATATAAAGAGTTTTAAGTTTTAACTTTCAATTAAACTCACCTGATGTTTTAGAACTTGTAAAGGTTATAGGGACATGTCCGGTAATTAGTTGCCAGCGGTTAAAATAAGGTCAGAGGTCAAGTTTATATTTATTTTATGATTTTAGTATTTTTTGTTGCCGGTTCTGCTGATTCTAAATTCAGAATCTCGTTCGTTTCGTGTTCTAGCTAGAAGAAGAGCGAGCTAGATTCTATAGTCTAGAGTAAACATAATAATCCAAATATTTTTTTTTAAATTTTTAGGATTTTTTTGTTGTTGTTGATCTGTTCAGTTCAGTAGTCAGTAAAAATAAAAAGTTAAATGCAATTTTTGTCTACTGCAAAAAACGCGATTATAATCTAGGATTAAGATTAAACCACGGTTTTGGACAGTGAGTGTATGCATGCAAGTAAGTCAAAGTTCAATGCTTACTCTCAGTTATTTTATATTTTAATTGCCTATCTTGACCACAATTTTTAATTTTTGATTTTTGACAGGTACGCAGTTAGATTGTGATTTAAGGTGATAATTGTTTGATTTGGTAATTTTATATTTATGGATGTTTTTGTAATAGGTTAACAATATTAATATGGAACGTGAGCAAAGTGATGGTGGAGCTGGTGCTGCTGGCAGTTCTAGTGGTGGTGCAGGTGGTGGAGATTTTGGTGGATTTGGATTAGAGGAAATTGGAATCCCTGGCCGTGTTTACTTAAGAGAATCCCTGGCTAATTGTTCTGAACCTTTAAAAGCCATTGAAGAGTTTCAGGTAAATTCAGCTCTTATAAAACAGATTTTGGTCTCTTTGATACCATTCATTTATAAATAATGCAAAATTGAGGCTATAGTATGGTTTTTTAAGAGCTGGAATAAGACTTATCTTGACATTTTTATTTAAATATTTTCACTCTTATTTTATTAATTTTAGATTACACTTAAACATTAACAATAAGATTAACAAGGTCTTAATGATGATCATTTAATTATCTTTTTGTAGGCTGAGAATGAGATTTTATTGCCTTCTTTGAAGCCAATGTTACCCTTATTGGATTTACACGGGACGAGGAGGTTAGATTTTCATACAACTGTTATGGAGGTAATGATTGCCATATAAATTATATTCAACAATTTATTCTTTATTTTATTTTATATATATTTTAATACGTAGGTATTCATTTTGTTCAGCTCTTAAAAACTATTCACTCACTGCACTGGCCTTACTTTTAAAGAGATTTATTTGTGAAAGTGAGACCAGAATCGTAGTTTCAGGCTGAATAAATGAATAAATACCTATATTTAATTTCATCTTCTGAACTTAATGCTAATTACCTAACACTAAACAATTCTATAAAGATATTCTGTATTTATAAGAATTGGATAAACTTATTCATTTTTATTTTTATTTTTAGGCTTTAAGAGAAACGCTCATTGCTAAAATTAATGAAATTGGATCTCAAGTACAAGTGCAAATGCAGTCACAAAAGGATCAAGGGACATACAGCGCATCAAAGGACACAAAGGAAGAAAAGAAATTGAAAGATTTGCTACTAAAAAGTTTCCCAGTCATAAAAATTAAAGCATTAAGACCTGTTGTAAGTGTAGATTAAGATTAAATATATTTTTTTACATTAAACTCTATATATTTAACTTTTTCTTTCTAAATTTCTAAATTAAAGGTTCTTGGGATTCTAAAAAACATGCCAAAAATTAATGAAAAGTTTTTGGAAGTAATTGTCAATGATAAAGAACTGTATGATGAGTGTGATACAGAAGTCAAGCGACAAATATGGAAGGAGTATGTAAAATATATACCTAATCTAAAAAAAATTAATTCTGATTACCTATATGCATTTTTTTTATAGGAATCAAAACTTATTTGTTGAGGAAATTAATCCAATCTTGAACCAATATATTAAGCAAAAGGAAAAGGTTCTATTTGATCATGAAAATAAACAAAATTTGTTTTTCTCTCAGTCACCAAAAATTCGAAGACAGAACGAATTAATAAAAAAATTAACGCATATGATTGGAAGAAATGTGAAGCTTTATGATATGGTTTTAACAATTTTGAGGACTGTATTTTTAAGAACTAGAGTAGTTCACTATTGTTCATTGAGAGCTGAATTATTAATGGCTTTACATGATTTAGAAATTCAGGTAAATTAATTAATTTTTTATTTTAAAGATTGCCTACCTATTTATGTATTTGTAATTATTGTAGGATATAATTTCTGTTGATCCAGTTCATAAGTTTACTTGGTGTATGGATGCTTGCATTAGAGAGAAACATCTTGATGTTAAAAGATCTCGTGAGGTATGTTTTCTATTTTTATTGCACAATTCAGAATAAAAATTGGAATACAAACATAGGCATGTAGTATGTGCTAACTATTAGGTATTGCTTAAAATTGTTTTTTATTAAAAATTAGCTACAAGGATTTTTAGATAGCATAAAAGAGGATACAGAGAAAATACTTGGAGATTTATCGTAAGTAATTCCAAAAAATTCTCTATTATTGCAATTGCGATTTACCTTTAAAATTACAATACTTATAATGTATTTCTCTATTTTAGAATGATACTTTGTGATCCTTATGCAATTAATTTTTTGGCTACAAATGCAATGAAACTTTTGCATAATATAATGAACAATGAGTCCCTACCGAGAGATAACCAAATTCTCATTCTGGTACTTCGTATGCTGCTGATTGGGTTAAGTTCTTGGGAAATGATTCATTCTCAAGTTTTTAAAGAACCGAAATTGGATACTCATATTGTTACAAAATTTCTCCCGGCTCTTTTGTCTCTGATGGTTGATGATCAAATTAGAAATGTAAATGCAAAATTACCAGTGAATGAAAGGGAGTCTGCTTTAGCCATCATCGATCATTCAGGTATGATATATAAGTCTATTTTTTAAATCATCTCTAAAAACCAGAGGTTCTCAATTTTATAAAAGTAATAAAATAATGTCAAATTGAGGACACAAAACCAAAATTTATCTATTTTGTAGTCTGTAGTATCTACTTAAAAGGGATTTAAGATATTTTAAATCTTTTCTTTCCTACAATATTTAGGTCCGCCTCCCGACGCTTTTTCAGCATTTGTTGGTGATTCTGATGTTGCTTCTGTCATATCCATGTATTATTGCATTCAGTTGGCAAGAAATAAGGATAAAATTGGACTGAAGAGAGTCCTTGGTTGTGTTTCTCCTACCTTCAGCTCCACAAGAATTTATGATGATCCTTTTTTTCATACATTTGTAAGTTTTAGATTTATTAAACCCACAAAAATATTAAGCAATTCTTAAATAACTAAATGTATATTTTATTTTATAAAATAAAGGTTTCATTGCTTATTGGAATGGCTGAAGACTTTGCTGCTGAAGATTTCTGTACAGTTGTTTTTGATGAATTTATATGTCCTGGACTCCCGCAAGAAAATGTGACACGACATTTGCTTCGTCTTGTCTATAATGTTCATGCTAAACTTGGAAATCAGCGTCTTGATATCATAATGAAAGCACTACAACCTTCATCGATGCAAAATGAACCACTTCGAGTTGCTTTCACTCAACTCGAAGAGAAGATACGATCATCATCAAATGAAGCTGTTGAAAATATGGAAATCTCATAATAAAAGATCTCGATAATTTAATTATTCAGAAATAAATGTGAGTAGTGTTCAGTCTTATCTGTATTATTATTTTGTGACTATATTTAAATTGTAATTAGTAATTGCATTATACACTTAGAAATTTAATTTGTAATTGTATTTAGGTATGTACTACCTTTGAGACTGGATTGGATATAAATTATTTTTTCAAGTTTTTTGTAATAAATTCAAGTTTGTAATTGTCGAACAGTTTTGAAGATAAAAAGGGATTTGAGCCCTTTAATTATTTTTTTTGAACAAAATTCAATTAAGTTAATGTTAAACCATATACTTTTTAAAAGCTCCGATAAAACACTTGTTCAGTTTCAGTTTAGCAATTAATTTTACTTTATATAGGTGTATACAATTGCATTGTAGTCTGTAGTAGGTAATTAAATTTTGTTAAATTTAGTTTTTGATATCTTAACGATTGCATTGACAATCGTTAAAAGTTTCAATCGTTGAAATGAATTAGTATTCATTTCATGGTTTGTTAAAAAGTTTTATTCAATAGATCAAGTAGGATAGGAGTAGGAGTGATAAAATAGAATAGAATTATTTACAAAATATATAAAACCATTTAATATAAATAGGTATTTAGAAATTGTTAGTATAAAAATGTCTTAACTATTATTATAGCTTTTTAGTTTTTCGTTCTGCGGCATCCGAAGCCTTGACAAATGTCCGTTGAAGGCGACTTTTTCTCTTATTTCGATAATCTTCGACAATCCCGACCGAAAACTCAGCGACTTCGTCCATTACTGCTTGTGGGTATCTAAAAAAATCGAAATTTTTTAAATCCTTATTAGTAGGAAAATTCTGTAGTACTTCTTTAAATAGGATAGGTAGTAGATAGGTTCATAAAATAAAGTTTTTCTCATAGGATACTAATCAATTTACAAATAATTTAAACCATTGTCAATGATATTACTAATAAGACTTTTATAAATAATAAGGGTTAGAAGATAAAATAGAAGTCTACTGATTTTCTTGTAACTTATTTGCCTTTTAAAATCTTGAGAACAATTAAATACAAAAACTCTTGACATCTAATTTGGTGTTACTAAATATAATCATGAATCTGTGAAAAGTTTACTTGAATTGGGCATGCACTTTTTTGCCAATTTGTCTTAAACCTGAATGCCCATTTTAAACGTTAAATCTCAGTTAAGGTCAATAGTCGATATACTTAAATAAATCCTATTCCTATTTTTTAAAATACCTATCTTTTATAGGCTTTTTTTCTAGTATGGGTCTATAGTCTATACCTACTTTATAAACATTTACCTTTACAATATTCATAGATTCCTAAATTCCTTGTAATATGGTCCATTTAAAATTTAATTCAGAATTGAAAAACTTATTATAATTCTATTATTTCAACACTAATTTTATAAACTAGGTATTCGGCATAATATTAGAAGAAAAAGATTAGGTTTTTAGAGTTGAGTTAAATGAATAGATCATACCATAATTAAAATATGTTAACTTATAACTTATACTTATACTACATGTCATGTAAAGTAGTATTTAAGATTATGAATAATTTTACTAATAAATCATCAATTATTGATATTATTGAACTTACTTGCAACCTAAGAATTCCATATTAGCGAATACTTGACTAATTTGACAAAAAAAAGTTTAATCATTAATTTTTACTATTATCTAACTCTGGAAAACCCAATTTAATCCTCACTTTCACAAGTAAAAATAATGTCAAATTTGGTTTAATAGAGCTGAATTTTTGTAGAATTTGTAGAACATACCTTAGGCATATCAATCTAGGCTCATCAGGAACACGTTCTTTATTTTTCAGCATAAAATTTCTACAAAAGCAAAAATATAAGCATATAATATAATAATACTTAAATAAATAAATCCTGCAACTCAATGTTCATTTAATTCAGCTTTGAAACACCAAAATCAGGATCAATTTTACATAAGGTAAAAATATAAATGGATGAAAAATGTGTAAAATTGATGATGATGTAAAAATTTATTCTTCAGAGCTGAATATGAGGATTTTAGTAGTTTAAAAAAAGTTAATTTTACCTTCTAAGTTCCCAGTGCTCAACACTTTCATGATCACCTTTATATCTATCGAAATAAGAATCTTCTGCCTCCTCAACGGCTGAACTCATCTATAAAGTATCAAATAATTGACATAATTCATAATAATTAGCAGAATCAGAATCATAAATAAAAAGAATGATTTACTTTAATAATATCGTTTATGAAAAAATGAAATTCTACAATACCTTTATCAAGAACAAGAAGCAGGGTACTGGTGGTGATACTAATAAGAATCTGCTACTGGAATCTGGTCTGGACCAACTGTAATTAAGTCTAATAGAATTTATATTTATAATGGACAATGAATGGACTGGACCATTAATAAAAATTGTTCAATAGTCTATCAAGTCAGGAAAAAAAAATTCCTGAAAATTATATAATTTTTGTATTTTTTGATTTTGAGTTTTGAGACTTTGGAATCTTTGCCGCAAGCAATCCTCTGCAATGCAATTCCGTCCGGTCAATAAAAAAGGGGTTATATGATTTATTAACAAAAGCCAAGATTTGGAAATCTTCAAATCTTAAGGAAGGATCTTGGTTTTTTGAAATCCAAATCCAAATCCAAATCCAAATCATGGATTTCGATTCGGATTTCGGATGCTAAAATCCAAATATTATTTTAGTTTTCATATAGATTACCTACATGAACGTCTATCTACAAATCTAAATCTAAAAATTCTTTCTAATCTAGAATAGAATAGAAATAGAATAGATAATAGAATCATTTAGTTCAGCTCTGAAAACCCCGATGTTGGCCCGTGGCCCTCATTTTCTAGTCAGCAGTCAAAATGCATTTACATAGTGCTACGAGTAGTATAAAAATATAGATAAAGATCTAATCTAAAATCTAAAGTATATTGTATATTTAATGATCTGTAAAATGCAATATAGATATAGGTACGGTACAAATATTAATAGGTATTAGGAATTAGGTTAGGTACTTACAATATATTATATATAATATTAATATGTAACTAATCCATACCTATTTAAATCTTAAATAGTTATTATTGATTTAGAATTAGATAATGTACCAAAATTCTAAATATTTAACAAGTTTTTTTATAAAAAAAATCCTTAGGATTCAAAAAGAGTTTTAAAAAGTCTCTCTCATCCATCAGTTCAGCTTCAGTTCAGTATTGGAATTATTTTCAAAATTTTCGGGTCAGTGTCAAGTGTGTGTGAGTGATCAGATCAGTGATCATTCATTTCATTACTAATTTAAAATCGAACTTAGCTTGAAGGATCCTTATAGGGCCCATTTCGACAAAAATTCCATTTGGCTTCTCACACTTTCATTTTAAAGTGGACCCTAGTCCCTTAGGCCTAGGGTCCAGTACAATGTAAATCTTATTTTCATAAAAATATTGTCGCGATAGTCTGAACCTGAGCTGAGATCTGAGGTTTTATTTAAGCCTTATTATAAATATTATTAATCGTATATAAATAACATGTCTTCAGAAAGTTAAAGTTTAACTCACTTAACCTAAATAGGTACTGCCTACTACCTACTAGATATTTAGTAATCCATATAAAGTAAAATAGCATTCAAATTTACTACAAAATAAAATCAACACAATCTATTCTACTTTTCTTTTTTCATAGTCCTTAAATTAAGAAAGACAAATGGCAATTATGATTATGGATAAATTTTTTTAATTTAATGACTTAAATATGATCTAATCTGTATTTTTATAATCTACCCTATATAGGTTAAGTGATTAAAATTTAATTAGATTACACGAGCTATTGGATGAGTTCTGAGATTTTTTAAATATATCATTTACCTAGATTCTACATAGAAAATAAAAGCCTGATCTGATAATTAATAGTAGGTATACAGTTATTATATTTAATCTCACTTTGTTTGTAAATCCAGAACAGATACTTTAATATTATACATTATTTACCTAAGCCTACCCATTTGGCAAAAGTCAAAATAAACTTATCACTTATCGATAATTGTATGAGTGTTATGATATGATCATATTATATAATATTGTATAAAGTGACTAAGAAAAGGATGATAAGATTCAAGATCAAAGTTTTTGTTCTTCCAACTACCAGCAGTATTTTAATAAGTCTGAACAAAAATAGCTACTAACCATAAGTACTAAGGTACGATACAATGTGTATCTGTAGGTAGATCGAACTTTTTCATAAATGCCTTATTGTTTTTATTTTGAAAATAAAAAACGCTTATAAATAAATGAAATGAAAGTCAAAAAAGGTAATTTACATACTTAATAAACATTTAAATGTAAAATGAGAAAATAAAGTCCAGCATAAATATATGAAAAATAAAAGTATGTATGCTTATCTTATACTTATGAATCATGAATTAGACGAAATAACATTAAAAAAATTAGTAAAAGAACAAAAATTGGCAGTTGTTATTAATTTTTTGATAACATACATACTCGATTACTTATTTAATTGAAAGGCATATTATTTTAAGGAAATCTTAATCACCAGTTTCAGTTTGTAAGTCTTTAATTCGATCCCATCTCCAAATACTTCCATCTTCGCATACGTAAATGAGAATCTCACCATCTCTGAAAATTAACAAATTAATTAATAATATTATGAATAGGTTTTATAAAAATATACTCGATCGTATATCAATAATGAATTTTGATTTTAAATTTGTAATTGTTACTTACCGAGAAAGTGAGGTTTGTCTAATAGCTGAGATACATTTTGGATGGCTTAAAACAGTAGCTTTAACATCACTTGGCTCATTTGTCGTCAAATCAAATATAGAGATTTTCCCTTTAACATTTCCAACAGCCAGGATACTTTTCGAATAGTCCATCGAGAATTTAATAAACCATATATCACAATCTGGAATACCGAGTTTGTGAATAATTGTGAATTCAGAAATCCTGTAATTAATCTCTTCCCAAGGTTGAAAAATTTCTCCGGCTTTCCAGCACACTAGCTCATTCTCACAAGCCTATAATTAATAAATAGTTATGTAGATTAGTTTTTATAATGATTATAAATATAATTAAAGTTAAAGTTAACCATATTTCATTTTACGAAATTGAATTGAAAAGGTTCTTACTTTTGAAAGGATAAAGTTTCCAAACCACTTGGCACAATCAGCATAATTCCTATGAATACTTCTTGTACTGTAATCTATAAAAACAATTTTAATAGGTAAATATAATATAAGTATACAAGTTTTTTTTTAAATCATTGGTGTTGTTGGTTTAAAAAATTACCCGGAAAGTTTTGCCTAAACGCAGGAAAAGGCCTATTGCTTTGATTAAAATCATAGGAATAAGATGTTTTAATGGATTCTTCAATTTGTGGTTTATTGAGATTCCAAGTTTTTACAGCATGGTCCATTCCAGAAGTTAGAATCCTCAAACCTGGAATATCAATATCTACAGATATTACTTCGTCACGATGTCCTTCAGCACCTCCAAAAATAGCAACACAGACATTAGTCATTATATTCCAAAGCCGTACTGAATGGTCCTAAAAAAACAAATTTAATTTATAATATTATTAACTTTATAATTTTATCAAACTATTGAACATGAAATTTTCAAAAAAAAGCTACCTTTGAAGCTGATAAGAGCAGATTTTGATCAGTGGTGTGAAAAATTAAATCATTAATTGCAGCACCATGCCCAACTAAACTCTTCACACATGATGCTGATTCGGGCGAAAATATTCTTACTAATAAAGGCAAAGATATCTTTTAGTCAGTACTAATTCTAAAAAAATTTAAGATTACCGAAATAATTTTTATATTTATAAAACTTACCAATCCCTTTTTCACCACCTAATTATGAATATTAAACATAAAATTTTTAGAGTTTGGACATTAATGCAATAATAAATAGTTTTAAAAAATATGTGTATCAAAATACCTGCTGCTAAAAGAGATTTCCCATCAGCATCCACTGTCCAAGCACAAGTGTAAAAAAACTCATTGGGCTAAAGAATAAGCAATTAAACATGAACAGTAAATCACAATCAATATTAATAATAGTAATGAAATAAATTTATCAAAATTAATATCTATACATCAGGATCAGCAAAACAAAGCAGAACTTTCAATTTCCCGTCAGGAGTTGCTTCATAAATGCAAAGACGAGGTCCGGCAGTTGCAAATATATGTGGCTGATCTTTATCCAACTTTTGGTTAAACATGACACCATAAATTGGTAACTTGTGGTCCTCCTTGACCATACAACTATTTTAACAAAATTAAAAAATCCATATCATTAAATATTTTTAGGTACCTAGTACATAATATAGGTATAGACTTTAAGATTAAAAACAATATTATTAATTTACGAGTATTTAAACTTAGTTAAAGGTGACGTCCCCTCTTCAAAGTTTAACTCTAACTGTTCATTATTTTTGCCACCCTTCTTCTTTCTTCCCCAGCATCGGGCTCGACCTCGGCCACGTCCTCGACCTCCTCGTCCACGGCCTCGTCCACGTGATCCTATTATTGGTGAATTTGAATTTGAAGTGCTTGCCTCATTCGTCGTTGTCAACATTGATCCGCTTCCCTCTGAAGTTGAAGGCTACAAAAAAGAAAAACACCTCAAATTAAAATGACATGACAAGACAAGTAACGGCTCTCTCTCGATTTAATGTAAGCAAGATAATGTCTTTAAAAATGGTTTAGTTTTATAATTATAATTAGAAATACATAAAATAAGTAAGTAGGTGTAGGTATGAAATTTTGATGTTTTTTATTTTTGTTAAATTTTCAAAACTTCAGCCAAATAGCTATCGAACACCAATAATAATATACCCAAGATTTTGTTTTGACATTTGACCTGAAATCTTTCTAACCATAATTCGACAATTCTACTCAAAACTAAAAGAGTATTGCCATTCATTAACATTAGCATAAAATAAGCTTACCTCTTGAGAATCATCGTCCACTAAAACAACACTCTTTTTCTCACTCTCACTCATTTCCAACGACATATTGACACTTGACTGGACCTGAAATTAAGAAAGAATTCCTAATTACAATTACATTTAAAGTCACAGTGGACAACGACTGAATTGGTTTGGATTTTGAAATGACAAATGGCAAAAATAAAAAGCAGAGATTAAAATCATGGTAGTTTGTATTTACAAATCTGGTTTATAATTCTAAAAGAACTTACCTTATTAGATCTTTGAGCAACAATATAAACAACTCGAACAAGAGCTAATTTAACAGTAGTTGTAGTTAGTTAATTATCTTTTAAATAAAACAATGATGAAATCGTCGATTCGATCTTTTTTCCAGCTTTTTATTTCCGTCCCTTTACTTTACGCCTAGTCGAGCGAGAGAGAGGTACCTATTTATACATAGGTATAGATAATAGAAAGAAGCCAAAGCAAAGCCACACCAGCCACACACTGCTTAGCTCTATCGAGTACATTGTAGATGGTCTTAAAATCATCAATTTTATTTCGAGACTTGCAAAAAAGTCAAATCTTTGACTTTTTTGCAAGTCTCCTCAAACTCAAAATCTTTTTTGCAAGACTTGCCTACTACCTACTACTACTTACTACTATTACCAAGTCTTGCTACTACATAGTTTTTTGTCAAGTTTTTAAAGAAAAAACCAGCCAGCCGGCCGTCCAAAACATGAAAAATGTATGGTAAATTGAGACCAAAGTAAGGTTTTTCAAAGCTGAATTTACTTGAATTTATAATTAGTACCTAGGATTTAGGATAGGACCTATTGTTAGCTTAGTACCTAAACCTAAGCTATGATGTAAGTAACTGTATGAGCATAATTTGTTTTGTGATTAGTGATTGATTATTGATTATGTATAATGTATACTGCAGTACCCTACTGGAACTGATTTGCTGAGAAATGAATGTACGTAGTAGTAGTAGTATGTAGTATGTAATAGTATCAATAGGTAATACTTACTTACGATACGATTAGTACAAAGTATAGGTAGTTAATATGTGTTAGAAAAAATAGAAAAATTCGAGTTCAATGGATATTTAATTGTGTAAGGATTAAATATGCTCTGTTCCTCTGCAAGACAAGGGTGACCAGGACAGATACGATCGTACCCTACACTCTACACTACGGAGTAAATAGGGGAAAACGAACAGTTAAAGTTCAAAAATAGTTAACTTTTTGAGAGCTCATGAGAGCTCATGATTTGGATTTAAGCCTCTGCCTGGTGGCTTCTTGGATTTGGAGGAGGCAGAGACTCAGAGGTAGGCTGAGGTCGATTCGTTCCAGTTCAACTACTTGATTGATTTGATAAGTTTGATTTGACAAAAGGCTCATTGATAGCCTCGTTATCAGCATTCCTCAGCTTTGTCCTTTTTCTTGGATTTTTTGAGGGGCTCTTTGAGTCTTGAGACAAAGGCCCGAGATTTGACTATCTTGGCTACATTAACTCTTTTTTTTTTTTTTTGATACAATTGAATTAAACTCGTTATTATAAGACCACAATTGTTTAACATTTGATAATTTGAGTCTTTGCCCTTAATATATTGTTCTAAGATAAGGACAAGAAATTATATTTTTTTAAAGGATATCTTCGGGGTATAATGGGCTTTCAAGCCTGAGCTGTTGTTTACTCACCTCACAAACAACTCGCCTGTCGAGCTGGCCAATGTTCAAAATTTGCTGCTGAAGTGGCCATTTGGCCATTAATGAAGTCGTATCGGTGAATACTAATTGGTCGAGTTAAAAGTATGTGGTTTTTTAATCTGATCTGAATATATGGTTTTTATGTAGGCCTTTAAAAGAGCTCTGTACTATCGACTGTCATGTCGAATTTTATTTTCCCCTTATTGGCAAGTAGTTGACAATAAAATGTGGCCGACTTCGGGTCTGCTTCTGTCAAGGGTTCATCGAATAGCTTTGCTTCGACAAAAGCCTGATTGCAGATCGTATCGACCTACCCATAGAGTATGGACATGGATCATACTACTTCCAGGAACCTTCTTTTGGAATTCATTGGTCATGTCATGTCATTCATTAGTCATTACCCTACTTTTGTCTCAAATAAAGTACTCACTATCTAAATCTAATCTAATGAATGATGTGATACATTAAGTTACACATTGTTAAAATTTAAAAATCGTTGATGAATGAACAGATCTTGCATTATTTTATTAAAGGTTATGTAATTTTCAAAGAAATCGCTATCAATTGAGATGAAAGAACTAAAAAAGTATAGAATCTACATAATAAGTTAATACAGTATACACTTACGATCCTCTTAAAACGATTTTGATTTCACCTAACAAACCTAACTTGACATTTTAATTACAGATAACTATCAATAGCTAGATCCATGTTGTCTTATTGAAAATCGACTGTTTCTTAAGCTTTCTCCTGAAAAAACTTACAAAACAGTCAGGTTAAAACAAGACAATCCAGGCCTGGGCCTGGGACTACCCTATATGGCTACCTATTGGTGGGTTGGCAATTTTGGCAAAGCAATTTTTTGAAAAATGTTAATTTTATAAACCATAGAAATCTTTATAAAAAAATCGCTCATCTCAAAAATATTCCGAAAAAAATTCAATTTGTAAAATATTTTTGTTTTGAGCAAGTCGTAAAAATATATTTGCTCCTGTCTGAAAAATCATCAAAAAACCTTGAGGAAAATTGTTAAAAATTCTGCGGAAAAAGAAGAATTCTGGTGGAAATCCTGCTGAAAAGATGCCCTCAAAAGCTTCAGGTGTGGTTGATGGTGCCAGCAAGCCATCTCAAGGTAAAATCTTAAATATTATTTATTTACCTACATAAATATTTAGGTTTAGGTATGCAGGACCAGGACAAGGACAAGAATAGGGTATTTTTTTGTATTAAAGGTAGGTATACGTATAGCTAGGAGGTAGGGTACCCTACTCTAAACTAAAACTAAAATGCCTTAGATAGCTTAATATGGGTATATAAGATTAATTCTAACCTAAATTGAAATTGCGGTTTTTACAAATATAGGGAATAACATTTCATTTGACCTTTTAGGTCAGTAGCTATCCAAAAAAATTTGCTCAAAAATATTGATATTGATTCCAACTAATCCCAATTTAATATAATGGGATTCGATCGAATAATTTTGTTCCGAAATTTCAATTTACACTACCTACCTGGGAAGTTTTATAAGGGTTCTTCATTTGGATTAGGATTGGAATTTGACAAACTTAAATACCTATCTAACTAATAATTTTTTCAGATGTTCCGGAAGAGACGATGATTAATGCTCAGACTGAGGAGTTTGAAGAAATTCTGCAAGTACAGGCCCCTCCCGGTGTTTCAACAATGGATGATCTCATGAACTCGGACATGGAAATGAAGAGTAATGCTGTTGAAGTTGGTAAATGTGCTGTT
>JAQIXA010000365.1:0-46371 GCA_034699045.1 Nanhermannia cf. coronata Gr-Ori-00579
TCCGATTCGCGGTTCGGCCGCAAACGCGCGAACGGACAGACAGACGGACGGACATGGCAAACGCTATAGCCCTTTTTTCCCATTTTCAATGGGTGCGGGCTAATAAGTAGGTATGATACGAATAGTACTTTTTCTTGTTTTACAAGAGGTACCTATATCTGTAGATACTAACTACTGATACTCGTATTCTGTAAGTAATATCCGTAAACTGCGTATTTACAGATACAACAATAAAAATTTAGTAAAATTCTCATGAAAATTCCAAAATAGGTATACAATTTCCATTTCAACTTGAACATAAAAACTAAAAAAAAATTACTCAAATATTTAAATAGATTTTTTACTTTTTTTTAAATATTCAAAGTTCAATTACAAAATTTATACGAGTATTACCAAACAAAAATTGGAATAATCATGATTCGTAACTCATAATTGTAATTTATATTAAACCAAATACATTTATCAATACAAATTCAGAGTATTGGAAATTTTGAATGCTTGAACAAGTATATTTGTACATATACGAGTAGTAGTAAAGATGTTCGTCTTTTAAAACTAAACACTTCAAGATTTCTTATTTAAATGAGACAATATCTTTACTTGAAATTGTTAGTTTTTAGAGTTATAAGAGCTATTAAGGGTACAGTATCCACTGTCTAGCTAATTGTAATAAGATGTAGAAAATATAAAAGATAAAGAAGGTTGAGAAACCTTATTGATTTCTCGTGTGTGCTGAGCAGGGTAGAGTCCTCAATAAGGGTCTTGTAATCTGCCAGGGAGCCGGAGCTTGTCGGTTCGGCCGAAATACCTGTCCCACGAATTCTTGGGACCTTTAACTTGCTCGACGTGGGTGGACTTGGAGGTGTACCACCCTTTGACTTCAGTACGATTGACTGATACTGTAATAGTAATAGTAATACAAGACTGTAAAAATATTTGTTGAAAAAAATGCAAGAGATTCCATTTTTTGACCTTTAAATTTGGAATATAGTGTCATTGTCATACCTTATCGAGTGCAGAACGAAGTTCCAGTATCTCTTTTTCCTTGTCCAGCAGCCTAGACTCCAATTTCCCGATAATTTTGTCCCGGAAATTGATCTCCGACTTGAGAGCCACAATCTCACTAGCTGTTCCCGCCATTTTTTGAATTTTTTTCTTGAAACTTTCTTCTAATTGATATTTTGAACTCGACTAATTTTTTCAAAAAAATTCCACAATTTGCATATAAATTATTTTCGCATTATGAATATTTAAATTTAGTATTTTAATCCTTAATAATCCATAAATTTCAATGTGCTCAAATATAAAGTAGGTATCATACTTGTATTAGTATTAAAAGATTAAATATAAAGTTCAAAGTACAAATTAAACAAATTGAACATTGAAATACGAATAGGTATGTACTTATTATTTTAGTTTCTTGTACATAATTCTATTTTGTACTATGTAATCATAAGTGTACCATATACAAAAGTGATCTTTACGATTAGTATAACTTGTAAATTCCTAAAGTTATTAAAAGTATCAAAAAATAGAAATATTTTAAATTAGTTAATCACACTCACAATTTATATTTAAATTTTGGAATACAGAAACATAAATAAAGCTCTATGTATATATTAGTGTCATAAATTCAAGATGTTTCCCTTTAAATTTTTTAACAAGGTCAAGGAGATTTTAAAACACTCCTTATACAGTATAAATATAAATTTTTTGACTATCACTTTTAAACTAGGTACCTTTCTACTAATATTTAGTATTATTTAGACACTTTTGATTTCTTTGAAAAGATTGTAACACTAAATAATTACACTAGAAATTTGTCACGGTTAAATTTCAATAGCACAATAGTTAGTATAGTATTTCAGTAAGTAGTATTTTTCTGTAGTACCCTAGTATAAGTAGGGTATAGTTTTAGTCTAGTCTAGTACGAGTATAACAGCTACCAGTTGAGTTGAAGTTGAGACTAAATGTATGAATGAAATTGAAATTAATGTACAGTCACAGATTAGTTTAAAACTAACTATTCTGTAATGATATTATTTGTATATAAGTATAAAGCTACTATAACTTGTATTTTAATGTTATTATTGGACTGGTCTGGTTCAAATTATCCTAGTTTGCGAATATCTAATAGTAAGATACGGAAGGGATCGAAACGAAAAACAAACCAAACCAAAAAAAAAACATAAACCGTGAACCAGCCAGACCAGAAGAGTTTTAAAAAATAATGAAAAAGTTTTAAAAAGATTTTGCTTTGACTTTGAGCCAGATATACATAAACACATGCATGAAACATTATTATTAGGTAGGGTACTTATATATCTATACTTAAATAATATATATAAATGTTATAGGTACATACATATATACATTTAATTCTAGTAATAATAATGTATCTATTGAGATTGAAGTTATATAATATAGACTACATAGTATTAATCCTATTGGTAGGTGAATGTTAATACATAATATAGATAATCTGGTAATAGTTGTAGTAAGTAAAAGTAATATTATGGCAAAATAGTTATGAAGCTTTTGCTTGCAGACTCTTATTTTATTTTATTTTATCATCACCTCCTTGTGGCCCATCCATCCGTTCGCCTGCCTCAGCCAGTTTAACCTTAAAAATTAAATATCCAATACAAAATAGGTAAGTAGGTATACAGTATACACCTAATAGAAGTAGTATAAATACGATGTGTGTGATGTGTTCCTCATGTACGTTCGAATTCGAATTTTAATGTAATACAAATAGTATTGAATAATATCGCATTTAAATGCCAACTAACTTAATAACTATCGAAATTTTTTCTTTGGGGGTCGAATTATCTCTAATAACTCCATAATATTCTGTATATTAGCTTCAATTTAGAATGATGTGTTATATAATATCTATATAACCTTCCTAATTGTAATAATTCTATTAATATTACTATTTCTAGTTTGGTATACATAACTGATATTATGTATGTATCTTACATATTTATTATCTCAATCAATGCTTCATACTTTCCATACAAATGTTAAGTAGCTAGCTCTATGTTATATAATGAAGATTATCGATGTTTACTTATTTGCTATTTTATCTTTGACGACGTTGATATTTGTCCAATCACATTATTATTGTATGATTTTAGAGATTTTTCAATTTCAAACAATACAATATGTACAATGATGGAGACAACTCGACTGGGGACCAGCAGAGTTCACAGTTCGGTGTTTGATGAACTTCATGATAAACATTTGTAGAATTTGGTATTATGCCTTCATATCGTTATCATTAGGTTACCTTCATATTGCATTGCAAAATTAAATTTATAAAAAAGTAACCAATTAAATTTCTTCGAATATGTGTATATGTATACGATACCTACATACATAGATACCCTAAGTAGATTGTTTTTTTACCTATATTTACCATTACAAATAAGAGGAAAATTTATTAAAATTACATAGGTACCTAATCCTAATCAGTTCTAATTTTATTATGCACATGAAAATATCGATTTATTTCCAATTGAAATGAAAACAGTATTTGTATTTTATTTGCTCGGTCTCTGCTCTGATATACCCTACCTAAATAAGTAAGGTATCTATCCTAAGTTGAATTCAAATATACATAGTAGGAACCTATATACAGAACAGAATAGATAGAAAGAATGAGTTTAGAATTGAATAAATCCTCAAGGTTGAATTTGTGCTTGCTTTGCTATCTCATATAGTATGCATATTCTCTATATACGAGTAGTATAATAATTTGGTTAACTTATAATACTTATTATGCTCTGCTTTAGAAAAGTTTTTTAAAATTAAAATTTACAATTAAGTAAGCTCTAGGTTACCTTACCTATGTTCTTATGTTCATAATAATTCTAATTCTAGGTAGTATTGATATAATTAATACACAATAATTGCTAATTTATGATTAAGAATACAAAATACAGTAATATACATACATACTAGAATACCAATACATATGCACATAGGTATACTGTACTATTATTTCATATTCATAAGTTACATTACTGCTGATACTTATTAGTTAATCGTATCGTATCGTAACGTAACTTATGGATAGTATCTTATGGATAGTATTAGTAATAATCTCTAAAAACGGATCCGTCTCTATAAGACCTAAGAGCGGATCAACTGCGGATCTCGAAGTAGGAGTCGAAAATATTTGGCTCCTAATGGTTGCCCCAAAAATTTTCGGTCCTATTTGATGCTTGATAATAGTACTTACAAACTAATTCTTTCTAACCATAATACTTGTAAGTATACACTACTCCAGTCTCGTAGGTATCTACTTATGATGATATTTGTAGCATATTATTATGTAATGCAACACCAGTTAGAATATGTATTATGTAGATATATTATTTAGATGTATTACCTTTACCTGTTAGTTTAAAATCTTTTATTTTGCATAGAACCAAAGTTATTTGTATTCTTTGCAAAATAAAGGTATTTATTTATAATTTATTCCCCATTGCTAATTCTACACTAATAACATAACAAATAATAATACAGGTATTATTTATATACATATATATGGTTATTTTATTCTAGGTCTGGGGCAGAAACGCGCTCATATTTTATGCTAATTGATCTTACTTTGCAATAGGTACCTAATTATTATAATTAATACAATATTTGAGGTAGTCCAGATTTTAGACTACCTATGTAGATAGAATGTATTTACAAATTTTTAACTTTTGTATAAAATTATACGATAGATTTTTTGCAAATTTTTTTTACTGCCATGAATTTAATGATAGAATTCAAATAGATATTTGACAACATTATAATTTTAAATTTAATGCTTAAGTATACACGGTGTATCTTTTAACAAAAATTAGATAGAATAAATAAAGAAAAATAGTTTCAATTAATAGTAAAATAATGCTTAGGTAAATTGTATTTTGTAAAAAATATTTATAATTGTATTATAATTAGGCAAAATTTATCCAATTTTAAGATTTTTGATTTGATATTTCGTTCTTATCGACCATATCCAAAAGATCCGCCACCACCTTTAAAAATAATTTTTAATATCATTAGTTAATACTCTAATTTAAATTTAATTTTACTACCTCCTCCAGAATATCCACCACCACCTCCACCTGAAATGAAAAAGAATTAAAGCTCTATTTCTTATATATTCCTACTTTGGCAGTTTTTTCCCAATATTTTGACTTTGAAACTTGTACCTAAAAGACAGATATAAACAGTGGTACTAGTATTTATATCAAATAATAAGGATTTAAGCATCTCTGAACTCTATTCCATTGTATGAATATAACAGTATACCAAAGTAATTAGTTCATCCAAATTCATATGAACTTATTTGACTATTTATAAAATTTCCTAAAAACCTGCCAAAATAGTCCATAAACTCCCAAATTAGTAGGTACCTAATTAGTTTAGACTACTTACCGTAACCGCCTCCTCCACCAAATCCTTGATTATAACCACCACCTCCTCCTATGCAATTAATTGTTAAATAATTTACAAAATATTTTCTAAATTCAAAATGAAAAATTTTCTAAATTTTTTCAAGTTCTTACCGTAGCCACCCCCACCAAAGCCTTGGTTATATCCACCGCCACCACCACCTAAATATGTTTATTGGAATTTGAAAAAGTTCAAAATTTTAAGTTTAGGTAAAAGTTTACTTACCGAAATTATTATACCCTCCAAACCTTCTCCTTCCACCGCCAAATTGAGACATTCCCAAAGTACACAGAACACCAAGAACAAGGAAAATTACCTGAAATTGTTTATAAAATTAGGCAAATGATATCTGTATTATATAACTTAAAAATTACCAGAAGTTTGGACATCTTTCTTCGAATTAAATGGAAATTTTTTAAGATATTTATTAATGATCTAAAGTTATAAGCCAGTGCAGTGTCTTTTATAGCTTTTCAATAGTAGGAGAAAATATTGCCTGAAAATTTCGTTTCATTTTTTCTGGAAATCCCAAAATCAAAAGACATCTAATATTGAACAAAAAATAAGCAAAAAATTACAAATAAATGAATAGTTATATAATTAATATTGTATGACTTGCAAAAATTTGTTTGATTCTTACGAAATGAGTCAAGATTTTTCCATTTTAGATATTTTCTGCAAAATACCTATACATACCTACATACAGGGACATAGAAAATAGCAATAGTCATAAAAAATCTCGAGATTAGTATTTTAACTTATAAAAACTACAGGATCTAATTTGATTTACAAAATGTATCTTAAGAATTTATCTATCTTAATAATTTATTGTATAGTGTGCTTATGTAGGGTACCCACCCTACTTATCTATTGATATTTTTACCTATTTTTTGTAAATTTCTACCTAAAAGTAACCGAAAATATATAAAATAGATTATATCCATTTTTAACTTATTTATTATAAATTAATTTAATTTATGCAATTTAATTTAATTTAATTCAAATTTTGATCAAATTAAATTGTTCAAGAGAATAATGCTATGCTAACATACTTAAATACCCTACTATAATAATATTAAACTTAGGCTATATATTTGTACTACAATTACATAACCTAATTTAATTATATTAATTAAATAAAAATTATAATGTTGGTGATCGTGTAAAGTGGCAAGCTCGCTATTTGGATATTTATTACTATTATTATTTATTTTTCAAACTCATTCTTCACTTTCTACGATGATAATGATAAAAAAGTAAGTAAGGTACGTAGGGTAGGTTAAGAATTTAACGCTCAATTTCTATATTGAACGAGCTAAATTATAAAAGAAATAATAAATTATTTATTAGTTAATGTCCAGGGTATTATTACAACTGTTTTATAAAATTCTGAATAAAAGTAAATTATTTTTATTAGCTTGCGGATTATAATTAATATCTGTACTTAAAAATCTAATAAATATTGTATGTACTTTAATCTAACACACTTACAAATAAATTCATTGTACAGAGATTCAGATCCGTTTTTAAAATTTTTTCAAATACATTATACATACCTACCTAAAACAAAAACTAGTAAAAAGTAAAAAGGCTGCGCTTTCATGACTGTTTATACTACCATTAAATTTCATGTAACAATTTCTAGTTTAATTTCGCCCACTTGACTTCAAGTAAGTCCAGTCCGTAGGTATTATAAAACAATCAACTAATGCTAATCTTAAGTTGATAGTTTTAATTTTTAATTCTTGCCAGAACCTGAAGGTCAAAGAAAATACAACTATAAAAATATCAAAAATTGTTTAAAAGAATTGCTGAAGCTTAAGGGATGTTAACTGAGGCTAATAAACGTGTTATTCTTTTGATATTTCGGCTTCTTTCTTATGTACACTTGTCAGTTCGATTTGAGGGAGATCCTCATCGATTTGTGAATTTGGCCCAAAATTCGAGAAAGTTGCAGATTCGAGGTATTGCATTGGAAGTTTTTTTCGCCATTTGGATTTTTGTCTTCGGGGGTAGTATTGGCATAGCTGTCCTTTATGGTAATCTATCGGATGCAGTTCTCGTGACATCGCTGTTTTGGTGGTCAGAGTTCGTTTTCATGTGGCTCTGCTCGCTTTCTCATCCATCAAAACAACAGTGGCTTGTAAACACAATGAATCAAATATTCATTCTCGATGAACAATTCAAAGGTCAGAATTTTAAACTTAACTATTTCAAATAAATAACCATAATAAATTTTAAAAATATACTATTTCAAAATTAAATTTAAAAAACTAGGTTTACTTTGGACCAAGGCTATTTTGTCTGAGTCACAAAATCAGGGCAAAGAGCTAGCATTCTTCTTAATATCATTCCTGACTGGAATTTGCCTCTGTTCAATAAGCATACCCTTCCTTTTTTATTTTTTTCCTTATGAGCCCTTCCGGAAAATAATTTATGATAACATTCTGAACTTCTTCTCCCTGGAATCTAGTTGGGCTTTTAAATTAATTTTCCCTTTATTCTACTTTGCTGCATATATTCTATTTGTGTTCAATGCATTCTCATTCACAGTCTACATTGTATATATACATGAAACAAATTCATGGCTCGCACTTTTTGGAAAACATTTCAGAAGAATCCGAAATGACCGTCAATTTCAGATCCTCATGAGAACCCTGTATATCAACAATATCTACCTGAAGAATAACAATCGTTACTTGTTTGCATTATACTACTACATATCCAGTTTCATTCAAGGTGTAGTACTCTACTCATGCATCAAATTCTTGTTTTCAATGCCATTCCCTTTGAATTTAACTTTCCCAATTATAATGTTCAACAGTTTTCTGCTTGCAAAATTTATTTTTCCGCCATGTTCCAACCTCTTTAAGCTATCAAAGGAGCTCAATTCGCAGGAAAACCTCAAATTTGTGGACTACCATGTAAAGGTAAATGGGCTTAATTTGGTGAAGAAAAGACAGGAGAGATCTAATGATCGGTTCTGGAAATCTGTCAAACCTCTCACAATCGAAATTGGGGATTTTTTTAAACTAAATGAAAACACAATGGCTCAATTTTATTATATAGTTTTTGATAATGCACTTGCACTTTTGCTTACCTTCTAAAAAAAATACCTCAAAACATGTATGCATGTTTTCATATTCGGCTAACCTGTGTGAAGTTTGCCGAATTAGTATAGTTTGCCGAATGGCTTTATATCGGAACTTCACATCATCACTGGTTGCATAATATTAAAATATTCTTATACTTTATACCTAAATACCTTATAGGGGCTAGGGGCCTTCCTTGCTAGTTATCATTTCAATATCTCTGTATTCTATTATATAAGTAGATACAAATTACACCTTATTTTAACAATAAGCCTTTATTAAATAAAAAAAACATCTTTAAACCTGCCTAAAAGGTAAAAATATTGAAAATTGAAAATAAATAAATTGCGAACTTTATTGTAATTGTACCACAACTTTGCGGCCAAAATTGGAAAATTTTATCCCAATTCCATATAATAATCAAAACAATTTTCAATGTAATAATAAGGTAATTTATATAGGTACAACATACCTTATTTAAATATGTATGTATTTGTGGTGAATGAAGGTTATTTAGTTAATAGGTTATCCATAGGCATTTAAACTTAAACTGAATCATTTCAAATGTACCT
Organism: Nanhermannia cf. coronata Gr-Ori-00579; assembly: GCA_034699045.1. Taxonomy (NCBI): domain Eukaryota; kingdom Metazoa; phylum Arthropoda; class Arachnida; order Sarcoptiformes; family Nanhermanniidae; genus Nanhermannia; species Nanhermannia cf. coronata Gr-Ori-00579. The sequence goes on from JAQIXA010000365.1 coordinate 9,122, forward strand.
TTTGAAACCGAAACTACATCATAGAATGGAAAATATTATAATTTTGTTCTGCATTTATTTCATCTCTCAAGGTGGATTCTGTACCTCACAAGCGGTAAGTAGGATACTTACCGCAAATCAAAATAATAATTATTTTTTTAAAAATATTAATTATTGAATATTATTAAGGAATGGGGAGTTGTTCGTTTTAATACAGGTAGACTTCTCAATCAAAGCATGAAAATTCTTTTTATTTAAGATTTAAGAAATTTATATTTGTATTCAAGACCTTAAATTTCTCGAGTCAAGCCATTGAAAAATGTAAAAATTTTGACAAAAAATATTCTTTAAAGTTTTGGAAAATCATTTTTTAGTAATTTAAATTTAACTTGACTTCCAATTGACATATTTTCATGAAATTGAGTTCAAAATGACCGGTACAGGTATATTTTTCCCTTAAAACTGTCATATATTTTCAAAATTTGAGAACCTTTTTGAAAAAGTTTTGTATTTCATTCTTCTCATCTCACGTTCGCAGCTTTACAATTTACATACTATTTTCATGAAATATAGTATGAAGTTAATACGAGTATCAATAGTCAATTTAAAAAGTAGGTAAATGCATTGCTAAGAGCTTTGAATGAGAAATTTATATGCAGGTCCATCGGATGTGCAAGGCTCCCTATTACTGTACCAATCTGCTCCTGAAAACCCAACGGTATGTACTCGAATCAGTATTATTTATTTTATAAAAAAAATTCGTTTAATTCAGGCACGGAAAACAAGGTTTCGATCTTAATCACTTCAAATCAAAGGAATAAAACATAAAGCTAAATTCCTAAAATTTATTAATTTTGGAATTCCATCCTAACGTCGAACCTAACCATTACCACTCAACAAACAAAAAAATTTATTTTTTTATTACATAGGTATACACAAAGTTAGATACCGTATTTTGCAATCGTTGATTTTTTTGATTTTTTGCTTAGAAAAAGATGCTTAATTTCCATAAAAATGTGTGTAGCAAAGGAAATAGTAGGGTTTTGTCTAAAAGGTTTTGATGTTATTTATCCTATAATTGGCTCTCTAAATGAGATTTAGATTTATTTATTTTATAAAGAGCCTTTTATAAGTTAATCGAGGCCAAAATTTGGTTTCCCAGATCTAAATTAAATGAATATAAATGAATATCTGTATGCGAATATAAGATTTCAATCTCAATTTATTTTTACACTCTAGATAGTTTACGGCTGGGTTTACAATCTGAAAGCAAATTCTAAGCATGGGTTCCACGTACATGAGACAGGAGATTTCTCAAATGCGTGTATTAGTACGGGTCCTCATTACAATCCAAGAAATGTATCAAAATCAAATCAAATCAAATCTTTCCATTTTTTCATTAAAAATATTTTTAAATCTTCATAAAATAGTTTACCCATGGTTCGAGGTCAGACGATATTAGACACGCTGGCGATCTCTCGAACATAGAGACCAACAGTCGAGGAATTGCCGTCATTTACCTAAAAGATGAAAAAATCCAACTTTCAGGGCCAGAATCGATTATGGGAAGGGCCTTTGTTATTCACGAACTAGAAGATGATGAAGGTAAAGAAACAAAAAAATTTAAACAGCATTTTGACATATTTTAAAAATATTGTGAAGGTCGGGGTGATAATGAAGAGAGCAAGAGGACAGGGAATGCAGGGGCCAGAATTAAATGTGGGATTGTTGGAAAATATATCCTTAGACAATAGTTAGTTTGGATGTATTCGGTCCTGTATGATAATTATATAACATACCAATTCTAAATTCTGAAATAAAATTACACGTGAAATCTAAAGATAATTTTTCGTAATTTTTTGTAAATTCACTTTATATGTATTAATATAGACTGCTAAATCTATTGCATCCACCAACATGTACTCGTAATAATTTATTTTCATTACTCACTATAAGGGATTAAAATGGCATATAATATCTTATTAGTAAGATATAATTTTATGTTAGGTATGTACAGATTATACAGATTATACATAGCATAAGCAAGTTTCATTTCATATCAAAACTTTTCAGCTCAAAATAGAAATACAGTAGAATTCAAAAAGGTACTTTAATTATAAGAGATTTTGTTTAATATGCACAAAGTGTACAAATTTATTTAAGGAAAATGATGATAATGCTGGCCTAAAATAGAACTAGTATATAATATCATTATTGTACCTATAATATACGAACAGATTGTTGAAAAAATACTACATTATACTCGTACTTGCAGTATGATATATACTAAATTGGGTATTATTAATATAAAATATCCTATCCTACTACGAGTAATGTAGTATGCTGTAGTAAGCTTAGGTAAGTAGTTCTTAACATATATACAGTGCTTTTCAAAAGTACCCTGCCTACTGAAATGGGTAAACTTTTGAAACCAAAGTGAAAAATTCTATTCATAATTTATGATTTCGGTGTATTTTCTAAATATTAAAGGAGCTTCAAATTATAGTAGGGTATATAAAAATCACAAAGATTATTTACAAAAAAGTTATGTTATTAATTATTAATAAATGTTAAAAAGAAATGAATACTTATGAATATTTTGGAGGGGCAGGAATTTGGATTGTAAGCTTTGAATTAAGAAACTGAACTGAATCAAGTCTTATTTATGAATGAGTTTTAATTTTTTATATCGTTTTAAGAGAATTTGGAAAGAAATCATTTTGGTTAGGTACCTACCTACTTTTGGAAAGCATGTAACTTATACATATATATTGTAGGCACCAAATTTCTCGTATACTTATGATAAGTGGGGACTATAGCTAGATTACAGATAATAATAGCATAATATTTAAGTTTATGTTTATGATTATTATAATCATATTATGCGAGGTCTAGGTTAAACACTAAAATACTCTACTGGGTGGGCAATAAAAGAGTAGATTATTATTATGTGTGCGTAGGTGTAAAATAAAATGGAAAAAAGGATAAAATAAACAAGATTATGGATAAATGAATGACACGAGCATTAAATTTCAGCAGAACATAGAGACAAGTCAACTCAACATATCTTACATTTATTACCTATTAGGCATTAGGACTAGAACCTACTGTCCCAGTAGGTGTAGGTGTAGGTACATATTTACTTATTTACTATAGTAGTTGTAGTTCCTACTGTCAAAATTAATATTACTATCCTGCAATGTAATATAGTGTATAGTATAGTAGTAAAAATAAACTTTCCGGGAAAAAAGGCTTACTTCACCTTAAGTTTAAATCATAATAAAACGATCCCATTATCCTTAAATAGAGTTTATTGTCTTTGTAATGACCCTAAGTAATAATATATCTAAGGATAAGTGCAATGTGTTATGGTTTATACCGGTAGAGATTCACTAAACTGGTATACCTATATAAATAATGGTGAAACTGAATGAATCTCTTTACTCGAATATTTTACTTTCACCAGGAGCTTTCACTCTCGAAATTCTTTCTTTCTTCTCATCTAAGCAAGTTGGTAAGGTGTAAACAATTTTTTGAAAATATTTTGCTTTTATGCATTAATTTAATATCAATTTTATTTTTTAAGAGAATGGGTATATCCGAGTTAGTTTTCGTCTCATTTGTCCTCAGTCTTGGTCTTAATATTATTAATATGGCCGAAGCCATCCCATTGACTCTAACTTGGCCAAATGGACATATCTCATCCTCATACTTATGGTCAAATGGTCAAATGATCCTGGACTTACCTGACCTTATGTGTCCCCCTGGCTATAGACTGGGAAGGTCTGGGGTCTGCAGGCAAGCTCTCAGCCTGAGAAGTAGGATTAAATACAGAAATTAAAAAATCTTAATACTCGATATTTCCTTAGGAAATTTTCCTATCTCACAGCAGAACAGGTATGTTTCACATTTATTACTCTAATTGATATATGTATATTTAATATATATCTAAATTGATATTCCCTAAGCTAATTTAAAATACCAAAATACAGATAATTCATGTGATATTTTTTGAAAATTGCTTAGATCCAGAACCAAAACCCTGAATATCAGTATTTGAGAATTGGAATGAAATACTATATAGACTATAACTTACTACTATTAATATATTAATTAAATCGTAGAAAAGAATATACTGTAGAGTACCCTACTTATCTATTACCATACTTGAATATACAATTCAGTGTATGTATACATATTATACAAACATATCAAATCAATGTCAATAACTAAGGATAAGAATACCTATATTAAAAAATAAGGTAATTTATTGTGCTATTATTATCTTAAATATTACAAATATTTATATATATCATAATGTACCTATGTATAATTTAAATTTCAAAGTATCTAAAATAAATAGCAATAATCTAATAAGTCATTTATTTAATAATATTTAAAAATGTGCATATTTTAATAAACCTAATAATAATACTAATAATAATAATAATTTATAATAATAATAAATAAGTATTTTAGCATAGTTAACTAACGAGAACTCGATAAATAGGTACGTATTATTATAATGACAATTAATTAATTTATTTGGCAATCATTAAAAAAATTATCTAAATTAAGATCAAAATTAGTTTACAAATGAATAAAATACTCGTACATACTTGAACTAATACATTGTATATTATATTAAAGCATAATATAATATATAAGCATATAACTTATACATATAAGCATTTTGGTAGGATTCATCTTTTACAAAGAATACCTATTCAGTATTCAAAGAGCCTTAATTTATTACAGGCCTAGCAAATTAGTATCAATCATCGTGTATTCAGGGATTATTTGTAATAGGCCCAATATATAGTGGCCTGATCAAAATCAGATAGCAATATCTGTATACCTCTTATACATAATACATACTTACTTATGGGCAGCGATGTCAGCGATGAAAAGATTTGTGTATGTTGAAGTCTAATATTTATTTGGTATGATTCAAGGAAATGGTTTAATATACGCTCTACAGATATGAACGGATAATTTTAATTATCATCTTAATTCTAATTATATCTCATAAGTAGATGGCTATGAGGTAGATGGCACAGATAGCTAGAGTTATGACCCATATTAGATTGGGAAGAGTTTTCTGGTCGATCTGTAACCGAGGGAAGCCAAGACTGAAGTTCAGCTGCTGATGACCTAGAAGGCTTGTATAAGTCCTTTGAGGTCGCCAATGCTTACGTTTGGAGGAGGGTTGGGCCTCCATCGAGATTCTATTGTGAGTGGCCTGGAGGGTTCTACTTAAGCGGCAGAACGTGGAGCCCACCTCTGCCATTCGATTCGTTAGAACAACCAGGAGAAGCAAACTCGATCCGCAAATCACTGTGTAAATAGGTATGAAAAGAGATTACCCTTTTATATAAGGTATTTACATAACAAGTTAGGTAGGTTAAATTAACGTTATAGGTATTTAATTAATAATGTATTTGTGGTATTAGAATAAATGAAATTTACTGGTGAGGACGAGTAGGCCAGTGCAGGATAGTCGGGCATAATATTTGAGCAAGATAGCCCCAGAGACTGAGGTAAGGCCGATGGAAATGGCGAACAGATATCCTATTTATAGAGTTCATATTTTTATATAAGGCACATTTTTGTAACGTTAACCTTATTGTATTGCATTGTTAATTTTTTACCAAGAAGGGGAGTCAAGAATTCTCCCGCTACATGCACATGTTGAAGTCGAAGTTGACGCAAAATTTTGAGGAGCTTCAGTAGCCGATCGAAGCTCTTTAGTGTTTCTGCTTCATTTCTAATGATTAAATAAAGTTATCAGAAATTAATAGATGTCAATTAAAGGTTTATTTAATTAAATTACACTAGGTATTTAATCCAGTAGAGATTAATGGAAAAATAAATCTCTCCAAGAAAGAGAGAGAAGAGTGTTCCAGTGCAAAAAGTGAGTAGGATAAAATCGTCGACAATAGAGCAGATGAGCATAGTCCATTTGTTCTGGAGAGGTGGCCAGAGGATTGAATAGTAAAAGTTCAGACTGTCTGGGTTCAGAAGAAATACTGTAGTGGAGCAAGACAAAGCGAGTGGGATAAATATCAGGGTAGAAATGAGCATTTTCAAGTACAATTCACGAAACCTTATTTCCCTCGGAGAAAATTCAGCTATATAGAAAATTTCAAAATTCAAAAATTTAAATTTAGACACCTACAGATATATTCTATAATTAAAATTAATATACCCTTAAGCGTTTTGTTGAGAATGAGAAGTTTGTTGAGGGCAGGTGCAAGATTTCCAGAGTGTCTGATTAGATTAAGCTGGATGGCAGAAAAAGAGAGGTAGATGGATGTCCAAAGATAAAGGATGGGGTGTTGGAGAGCATCTCCTGTCAAATAGGCCCCTGCTAGTCGGTATAGAATAAATCTCGCGTAAATAAGTCCAGCGATGGACAGAACCCACCAGACTGTGAGGAAAGGCCTTTCCTTGATTGAAATGAACGTGGTCCTTTTGTTCTCCAGGTGTAACCTTACAGGGAGAAGGCAAACACTCGAGGCAAGGCTCACAAATCCAGATAAAAATGGCGAACAGTGCGAACTCAAAAAATCGAATGAATTTTTCTGAGGATGAATGATTAAAAGAAGGTGATGCCAATTTGATGCGAATTTTTTACGAAATCCCATAGTCCTTGAGTCATTTCATTACCCTATTTACCTTTACTACAACAACGAATAATTCCCATTGAGATATTCATTTCTGTTGCTTTCTTAATTGCTAAGATTGAACAGTCACAATTTATACATTGATTTCCATATGCAAGTAGGGTACTAGGAAAATTGTGTATTTAAATTCTAATTTTTCAACAAATAACGATATTTAACACTCAAAATTAGAATGTCAAGAATATTTTAGATGTGAATTGACCAGAAAAAAATTTACGATTGAATCTAATGTCTGCTATTTTGAGATAATAATTAATCTCAACCATTTCAAAATCTAGAGTAAATGAAAGAAATAAAATTAGATTAGGTTTTATAAACCAGTTATTGTCTTACATATCTAAGGATTACATACCTAAGATTAAAAATATTTCCAAAATTACAATATAAAGTAAGATTTTAGTTTACCTATATTTCGTAAAAAACCAAAATTACATATCTACTTGCTTTCATAAAATAAGATAAGTATGCTATGCATAAATATTTAAATAAAAATATTCACAATAAAAACTCGTATTTTTTCGATGATCAATTATCTTAAGCTCGCAATCAATATAAATATTTTTTAAAAATTTGAGAAACCTCGTCAAAAATCAAACAATTTAACTACCTACTAACAAGTAAATAGTAAATAAGTATTAAAAAAAGTTTAAGTCAAGTTTACTGGTCATAAAATACAAAAAAGTTCAAATAGGTATACTTAATTTATCTAATGATTTTCTATACGGGCTTTTATCGATTTGTATTGAACTTCATAATAAAATACTGAAAATATGAGTGTTACTAGTACTGATATTCATATCATATTCATATCCATATCCATTTATAAATAATAATCATAAAATAATAGAAAATAACAAGGTTTGACTAACGGAAATTGCTTATTAAATATTCACGAAACGTGAAGCGAAGGTTAGGCCTACTGCAGATAGACTTATAAAAATCATAGACATTCTCTGTTCATTTATTTCTTGAGAAGCTCATACAAATACAGAAATTATGAATAATTATGTAGATATGTACCTTCTTTATCTGAATAATAAATTTTGCAAGATAATTTTAATGGTTTTTGTTTCCAATGACTTGAATATATGGTACTATGTATAAATATATAAGTACAGATATAATTACTAAAAAATACCAATTTATTGTAAATATAGATATCTGTAGGTAGGCGAGGACTTAAGTAGGGTAGGTACCTAATTTATAGAGCAAAATAGTAAAGTAACGATGATATTCATGGTCTTATTAATTGTAAGTAATTAGGAATTGTAATTTTTAGCGGGTATAAAAAAGTAAAATTATATCTCATTCCCATTTTAATATTTACGGAATTTTAATTTTAATTCTGTTTTAGGTAAGTAGGGTATTTAAATGGGAATACTGAGGTACATATAAAGTAAGTATATATCTTCCTACTGTTTAAGTTGGAGTACCCTACTGTATTATTATATGTTATCGATAAACTAAAATGGAATAAACATAATATTGGTATTATTTATAACTATAACATAAACAATACATGCATGCATGCATAACTACAAAGTTCTAAGATAAAAATTCAATGATATAATCGCCTAGGTATATACTCTTTAACCCTACTTACTACATAGGGATTACTATTAGTACCTACTAGGTTAGATAACATAGTACATAATATGTATGTAGTATGTACATACCTATCAAGTAGTTATAACTATTATCTATGTATATCTAAATCTATATATCTAAAAATGTTCTGTAAGTTTAACTAATCTAATAAAATAACTACCTATATGAGATGATTTTTACAGTACTATACCAACATAGATATAGTTATAAAGATATATCAGTAGGTACTACATACATAGTTTCAAAAGTAAGTGTTAAGATTAATGAACGTAGGTCAGTCGGTTAAACTTGTCAAAAGTTAATTTGAGAACTCGTTTGACAACTTATAGTGTGACACTACTACTATACTACTGACTGTTAGAATCCAATATTTTGTTTAAATTTTTATTAGTAGATAGTTACCTTAAATGTAATGAAATTATTTGTAGGTATAGGCTTCTGTATCAGTATATAAGTATAATAAGTAGTTATCATTTTAGAAAAAAGGGAAAGTTTATAAGGTCGAATTTTCATAAATCTTTTGAGTGTGTCCTTTTCCTTTTAAAAGTAGTAGGTAGCTAGCTATCCATCTACATACTTATATACTAGCATACGGCATACATACTATACCTTCTATTTTGTTCTGATAGTAATTGTAGTGGAAAAATACATAGGTACATAGATATAAATATGTATTTAATAATCTTAACAGTTTAAAGTAAGTAGTTAGTAGCTATACGTATATTGCTTATGAATAAATAATATCAATAAAGGTATGCTTTAAAATTTTAAAAGTAAGTAGGTAGATAGATATTTTCTAAAGGTATACTTTAGTTGATGTTGATATTCAAATCTCTTCTTGGGCCAAGTTTGAATAGAATACATACTACTGGGTACTTTTGAAATACGCACATGTAGAGTAGACAATCGATTTGAAACAATTGAGATACATATTCCAAAAGTCCAGACAGAAAGTTAATTTTTATAACATCTACTTACTTATTTTCTATAATTATATTTTAATTTTTTTAACATATCTAATAATCAATTTTGTGACTGAAAATTGTATAACTTATTCTTATTGCCTATCAGTAAATACATAAAAATAACTGATTGTTCAAATGTATTGAAAATTATTGCAAATGTGATTCATGTCAGAATAAAATATTGATATTATTCAAATGAAATTGTTTCATGTTTCTGAATTTTTACTTTCCAATAATTCGCAGAATTTCTTCAGTTTCAAGAATTTGATAAATTTTTATAGCAGATAATCTGAAATCAAAAAATATAAAAAAAATGAATTCGACTAGTACAAATTATTTTGGGATAGTGGATTACATCGTGGTGATTGTCACATTGTCATTTTCATTTTTGATTGGGATTTACTATGCGTGGTAAATAAAACATTTTAATGTTATCATTATTATAATTATAACTATAACACGATATTAGCACTCCTTTAAAATTCCAATTCCCCTAATATTCAAAATCAAGTTTATGTGAGGTTAAAATGAGAAGTAGTATGTAAATATAAGGTATATTTTTTAGATCACTTTTTTTTTAAATTTTTTGATTAGTGTTTCAAAATCCAGTGGGGATGAGTTGATGATGGGATCCAGAAAAATGGTTTTTAATATAAATTTTTTTAGCAAATATTTTTTAAATTGAATATGAAATCCTATTTGTAGAAAACTTTACCTATTGCTATGAGCCTTCTGGTTACGTATTTATCCGGGATTACAGTAAATAAATTTAAAAAAATTTAGAATTATTTTTAAAGTTATAATTTTTAAAGGTATTTGGATATCCAGCAGAAGGTTTTTTGCAAAGAATATAATTTTTTTATACAAAAAAACTAATTTTCATAAAATTTTAGTTTATTCGTATGGGGTTCAGTTTTTTGCGACAATAGTATGTGAATTAACTAATTAAGATATTTAGTTAAGTAATTGTAATTTTTTAGCCAATTTCGGCAGTATTCCATATGATAGGAGCATACATATTTATACCCTTCTTCTACGAATTGAGACTTACTAGCATATACGAGGTAAACGATTTTTTATGGATTTTATTAATGATTTCAAAAACAATTATGATTTTCTTATGAAAAAGTATATCGAAATAAGATTTGAGTCGAGATTTTTACGAATGCTTTCTTCCCTAACATTCATTTTGGCTGTGATATTTTGGTATCAAAATAATGAATTATTTTTGTTACTGATACTCCAAACTTATTCAATAACTTTATATTTATAATTTACTTGCTTCAAGGTCTGGACTTGTTCTATATACTCCATCATTAGCTTTGGAAGGTTAGTTTTTGCATTAGGTACTTTAGAAAAAAAAATTTAAATCATTTTTTATAGCTTTTCTTGGATTTCCTACGTGGATGTCCATATTACTAGTAGGTGTATCTGGGGCAATTTATACAAGTATTGTAAGTTAAAAAAGTTAATTCATATTTACAATATTATGATTATTATACAATTCATTTTAATACTCTGGCGCTACTCAAAAGATAAGTCTAATTAGCAAATTAATTTTTTAAATAAAGGGAGGATTTAAAGCCGTAATCTACACTGATTGTTTCCAGTTTTTCATGATTTTATTTGGAATGATTGCAATTGTAGTAAAAGGTTTCATATCAGCTGGAGGATTTTCCGAAGCATTTAAAATTGCTCAAGAAAATGGACGAATTAACCTCAAGTAAATTATGTCAACAAATTTTTAAAAATCTTAATAAAAATCATATTTTTTATCAGTTTAGATATCGATTTATTTCAGAGATTAAACCTTTTGAATATCTTATTAGGACAAGGTTTGATATAAAAAAGAAAATTAAAAAGAAAAGCAAATGACAGTTTTTTAATATTAATTATAGGTTTCTCAGCTATAACAATGTAGGGACAATGTATTTTAATTTTACTAAAGGCAAAAAATATGAAATTTTTAAAAATATATCAAGGTATGGTTCGCATCAGCTTCAGATCCAGCGTTATTGTTCACTACCAAGTCTACGAGATGCCTACACGTAGAAAATAAACTAATTATTTTCAATATAATAAAAATGGTTTTTTTAATTTTCATTAATAGATCAATACTTTATAAAATTCCTCTAACTTTTCTACTCTCTGGTAATTTTAAAACAAGGAATTCAATTTTCTCAAAAACAAAGTCTACCTATTTATTTAAATTGATATTTTAGGCCTTTGTGTGTTGGCTGGAATTACAATATTTTCAAGTAATAGTAATATTAAAGCATACATGTTCAACAAATGTATGCATTTTAATTTCAGCTTATGCCGGTTGTGACCCAATTTTATTGAAAGAAATTAAAAGAGCCGATGAGATTCGTAATCTTTGATATATTATTTTAGCTATAGACTTATCTTTAGATTTTCTATCATTAAAAATCAGATTCCGAAAAATGGCATTCTCACTCTATGCCTTTTTATTCTAGTACCATATTTTGTGATCCAGGAGTTGTCATTTATACCAGGTACATTTATCTACCAATTATTTACAATAATTTCATATTATGAAGAAAATATTTTTAATCCTCAAATTACACTTTTTTAAGGCATGCTTGGACTCTTTACGAGTTGTGTGTTTAGCGCAGTTTTAAGGTTTTTTCAATCAAATATATTTGAGAAAGAATCTTAAAAAATGAATTATCTTATTGATATTTTTAGCTCAATCTCTTCTTCTATGAATTCTCTGGCAGCTGTAACCTGGAAAGACTTTTTCGCACCCTTTCCTTATTTTCAAAATTTGTCGGATTTTTCTCAAGCGAATCTGATAAGATTTTTTGGCCTTTTTTATGGTGGGATTTTCATTGGTATGTATTAATAATATTTTGTTAATACTGATTAGCCTAATTAATTTATGTTTTATAGGAATCGCTTTTTTAGCTCCATTAATGGGTACTTAATATTCGATACTTATATAATATTGAAGTTTTCTATTAAGTTGAGAAATTAAATTTTTTATTGTTTGTAATTAATAGGTCCTATATTATTCGCTGTAAGACTAAAAATGAAAATATGCCATCTTAATTTTAATTACATTTGAAACAATATTTACTAGACAGTTGCAGTGTTGGGTGCAATTTCTGGTAATTTGAAAAAAATTCGAAAATTCATGTTCAACTTTGTCTTTTTTCAATGTAGGTCCAATTTGTTCAATTTTTATCCAAGCTCTCTTCATGCCTTGCATTAATAGAAAGGTACATACAATACAGTTAGTTGCAGAAATATTTATTATTATGGGTTCCAAAGATCTAAATTTTTGGGTCTATTTAAATTAAATAGGGAAGTATAAGCGGATTTCTGATGGGATTGGCCGTCATTTTCTTCATTGCAGTTGAGGGTTTTATCCAAAAAAAGTCACAAACTCCTCTACCAACAAACATCGATTCATGCCCATCCTCAAAATATAATGCTACTTTTTACGATGACGAATTTGCGACCACAACTTGGCCACCATTTTCAACCACATCATTGCCTGGCATTTCGAATGAAATGTAAATTTCTTAATTTGTATTTTTCCATATATTTATCATCCCCTAATTTTTTTCAAATTCAGGAGTGTTTTAGAGAAAATTGGAAGCATTTCTTACATTCTATACCCATTCATTGGAGCCATTTGTAATTAATATTAGCTATACTCGTAATATGTCGTAAGGATATTAATTTTAAAAATTTCTTTAATTTTAGGCACAGTAGTACCAGCCATTTTAGTCAGTGTGTTCACTGGAGGTAAATGTTTACTAATTTAAATTACGAAGTTATTGTTTTATATCAAAAATATTTTTAATTTTTAAAAGGATTATCTGAGAAACACAGAAAAAAGGTTGACCCTCATTTACATCATTGGTTAAGAAAATACAAAGTCGATTCTCAAAATAAAGTGATACACCTTGAAGCCAAATTGTGATTTTTATTCAAATTACTTAATAAGTTAAACCTACTTCATGAATGACTTATCTAATTCTTTCTTATTATTATATCCATTAAACTTAATAAAAGGCTACTTAACTTATATACCGCAATATCTAGTTCTAGTAGCAAACATGTAAATATCTATCTACCGAATGATGATATGAATTGATAATTAAGTATTTATTTTAATATTGTATCAGTATAGTATCTTGGAAATGTTTACCAAGAAATACTTAATTTAGAACTTTATCGTAATATACCTATAGGTATATAGGTATATAGGTAGCATTTTCATCATTATGTACCTACATAATATCAATAACAAAATGCTGAGCAAAAATAAATTCATAAGCGAATATAAGGTATCATAATATCTAGCCATATCCTTATGAAATTTATTTTTAATTTCTAAAATAGTATACTAATTTTTATTATCATAGTCCATTTTGAAATAGGTAGTCCATATTAGATTATGCAAATTCTAAATAACTAAGGATAAACCTCATTTCATTGTAAATATCCAACTTTTTAAAAATGATTTTTAAAAAATGCTTACCATCAAAATACTCGATTTTTTCTTCAAATACGATTTTCTCCCAATGTGTAAGATCTTGAAACAATTTCAAAAAACTTTATTTTCTAGAAATTATCAATAATTTAAATTTGATATATGAATACCTTTTGTTTCATTTTCATGCTTAGCATAATATTGAGAAAAATTGCCTAAAATTAAATTGCCAATAAGTATATTATTTCAATAAAAAAAACCATTTTAATTTTTAGAGTATAGATACTCCTATATTTCTTAAGAATGTAACATTATCTGTATATAGATAAATGGAGCATACAAATATCAATTAAGATTAGGTATCTTTAGATATTCTTACCGTGTCCAAATAATCCAACATTTTTAAGGGTTGTCAAAGTCTTTTTTAGAAGTAAAATTTATACAAATATGTATTGGGTATTAGCATTTTGAATAATATTTTACGTAATATTTTGAAAAAAAAAATGTTCTTAGAAATACATTATTTACGGTGCTGTTCCAATTACAAGACATGGAGATTTTCCTCATTTCCAGTGGTGTTCCATATGGCAGGTTAAAAACCTCCATATGAACAGAACATATGTCCACATTGTCAATTTCCCCTCTCGTCCAATTGAATAGAAAATGGTCAACTCGGTTCGAATTTATGAAAATGTCAGTATGAATGAAATTTTCTTTTTTATTTTCCATTTTGATTGTGACGATGTTTAATTCATTTGATTTCAAATCCTTGCTAGTCCTTTTTAGTTGATAATGCTCTTTTTTGTTACCCATAAATATGAAATGATCAATTGTGAACATGAGCATTTTATTACAAGGATCGACTAATATAGTAAAATTTAATGATTCTGTCGAAGTTGGGCATTTCGACAATTTGATAAGTGCATAGGGATTTTGACTAAAACTGTTCAATTTCAATGAGCAATTCAATTCTTCAAATTGTTGGATTTGAAATTGGACCGAGAATTCTGGAATAATCATATTAAATTTTCTCTCTGAAATGTCCTTGATGAATGTGTACACTTTTCCCTTAAATAGCCCAATCCCCTCAAAATCTTTAGCTTTATTAATTTCTGGCCAGTATTTCCAAGTTTTGACCCAACCACTGCTCAGGTTTTCTTTGAATAACTTCCAGTTATTTGACCTTAAACACTTGATCATTTTTCCCTTTGAAATTTTATTTTCTTGATCAGATTCAATTGCCAGATTTGTATCCCTTTCCTTATATTTGGCTAATTCATCTATGGGTATTTGCAACATTTTTTGCTCTAATAAATCAAATAAATCGAATAAATGACAAAAATATTTTCAAAATTGAATTTAATTTACTATTTACCTTACCATCTGACATGTCCTTAATTTGTTTGAGTTTGTTTCCATTGAGAAAAGCTTTGGAACAATTTCCCTCTTTCAGGATAAACAAATTGGAGAGATCAAAGGTCATTTGATTAATGGGGGATTTAATTCCGAAAAGAATTGAGCAAATCTTCGTTTCATTCTCTATTTAATTGATTAAATATATTATTAGTAGAGGTATAAGGGTTTAGTTATTAGTAAATTCTAACCTTGTAAAGGATCTTTTTTTGGTAATCTGAATGTTTCACGGTCAATTTCCCTCGTCTGTCCATTCAGGGCCAAAATCCAGAACTCTGGCTGAATTTGCAGATGGACTTGAACCAGTTGACTGGAAGTGATTGAGGAATCCCGACTCACATAATTCACTTTTGAAAAAAGTTTCTTTCTTGGGCTCTCGAATAAATCCAGTTTATAAATCCTCTTTGTTGGTTTTATTTGAAGCGACAATTTCAGCATTTTTTGGGCTGAACAAGTGTACATTACCAGGTAAAATTTAACCTCATGGATTAATGCTGGGCTTATGCTTGGCTGGAAAAATGATGGTAGGAGCCTTGCAGTGTACTGAATTAGAGTCATTCCTCCTTGATAGAGGTCAATGGGCGAATTCAATTTGTTCCTAAGAATGGCTACATTTTGATCAGCTTTTGTTTCTAACCAAAAATCTTTGAAATCAAAAGTATTTTGATCGAAATTCCTTTCATTGAATCCGGAATTTTTATTAAATAAATTTTTCAAGTGAATGCCATCATCGCCACAGCAGCAAAATGGATTTGAAAATAGTCGAACTTAAATTGAACAAATTAAAAATCAAAATTTTAGGCATTTTATTAATATAATTTATTAATAGGTACGTACTGTAATCTGAATTTGTGAGATTTTCTGGTATGACATCTTGGGTTTCAACAAATATTGTAAGAATAAATAATATTAAATTTAACAAGGATAAAATGGAATATTTAACTAATGTCATATTATTATTATGATATTTGTTTATAATACTATCTACTACAATTACAATAACAATTCATATTCTATTAATAAAATATTAATTTCTTTTCTTTTTTTTAATTTATTGATAATATAATACCATACATAATACATTCAAATACCAATAAATTATATAATGTACTTTATCATTTCATGCTGAAACATAATATAATTAGTAATAGTAATATACCTACCTTACATAAATAACATTTATTTATTGCTGCTTAAACAGGAGAAATTTATATATACCCAAAAAACGCTATATATGTTGTACAGTGTGCTAACCTTTGTTAGAGTAAATTTAATTTAATAAAGCATAATATTCTAAGTTAAAATTAAGTGCATAAATTTAGGCACTTGCTTTGTATTTACTAAGTAATGTATAAGTATTAGGTATATTATAATATGTGTACATTGTATGGTATTTGGTACATACCTACTTATATTGTATATTTGTAAAAAGCATTACATATCTGTAAAAGGAAATAATTTTAGCAAACAAGTAATTACATATCCATACTTGTAAGATTCTTGTGTTTACGATTTCAAGAATTCTGGGTTAACTTCAGCAGATAGAAGTTCAGACCAAAATTCTCACCATAACCATTTTGAGATTTATTTTGGCCAAATCTTTTTCTCGCATCTCAATCATACATATATTTGAAATCTTAACCTTTTTTGACGTCATAGCATAACACAACCATCTAGGTATTTACTTTACCTACTCTGTATATGTATATCTACTTCTAGTTAATGCCAATTTAAATGTTTGAGGCGTGGGATTTGTATCATTTTAGCATACATAAAAACATATTACATTTATCCCAGCTTATATTTACAAGTAGGTTCTTATAATACTCATTTAAATACATATTCATATATATTACATTTAATGCAAAATTAATAGATAGCATTAGAAAAATAGTATGTAAATATCACATTATAAAAGCTCTCAAACTGGGATTTTAAATAGTATGTAGGTAGGGTACTGATATTGAGAGACTTTTAACTAGTATTTAGTATTTACAAGAAAGATATAAGATCGAATATGTACTTGTGCAGTACATACACAGTATACCTCATGGAATTGAAAAATAAGTACATATTTATATACATCATATAGGTAGTTTGTATGCAAGCTACAGATACGATATCAGATAATAATTTAAGATTTCCAAATTGGATTCTCCGGCTGTCTACATTTGGAACTTGGGGCAACAAAAAATTTGTTTGCAATATAGTAGGGTACTCGTAATACTCGTATGCATGTATGAAAAAGCTGAAAAACACCTATCACCTACCTACCTACTCGATATTATTATCTGTATAATGCATATACCAACACACATTTTATATCAACAAAAAAAAACCATAAGATTGCCAACTTTATTTATTTTCAAACATTTTATCTAAATTTTAATAATATTAGGGTAAGTACCTATATAGCATCTTGAGTTAGAAATTCAAATTATGATTCATTCTTGAAGGTTTTAAGTTTTGTTCATTTTTCAAACTATTTTCTTAAAATGGTGCAGACAAAATACCTGAAATTCGGTGTATCCTTTATAATTGTAAGTTTTCAGTCGTGATAGTTTGACAGTTCATATTTAACAATAAAAATAAAAATAAAAATTTGTAAATTAATACTAATCCTAAGTATTTTGCTAAGTAAGTGTAAATACCATATTTAGATAATAAGAATTCAGTAAGCTAATGCATTTAACCTACCCCCAACAAAACAAATCAAATAAAGTAGGCAGCTCGCACATTACGACGAGTACTTACCTAATATTTACTAATTTGATTTATACCACCTAAGCCTACGCCTAGGTTGATAATATGTCAATAAATGTGCAGTTAAAAAGATTTCCAATTTTTCATTTTAATTTCTAAAAAATGTGAAAATGAACATCGTTCCGATTCCGATTAGCATACAAATATATAATAAGCATAGATAGATACATAGATAACTGTACATAGATATTATTATAATTAGTATACAGAACAGATTCAGAATATAATAAATTGTAGAAGAACAATAATTTTGCTAATTTTGATAATTTTGATTTTAAAGGTGAGCTTATTAAGTTGGCCAGGAGGAGTGGATTGCGGGGCACAGAGTTCAGTTCGTGTCGGCTATGATGATGAGGTGATAAGGGAGGCGAACGAGAGAGCGAGGCCAAATTATCCGACAGGACCCAACCAAGAAAACTCCCTTGAAAACCTTCTGAGGAACATCAACAAATTCTATGAGGGCTGTAACACTCAGGACAAAGTTTGCTCAGGTATCTTCAATTTAAAGATAGTGTCCTTACAACAATACTAATTTATTCAAAACTCATTATGTTCAGGTCTTTTCACTGAAAACTGTGTTGAAAAGTATTCATCCTACTTTTATATATTCATTTCTATTCCCAAATAATATCTTGAAATGAGATAACTTTTAAATAGGAAAAGTTGCACTCTGGCTGCAAGTGTTCGAGAAAACGCGACCCATTTCGTAAAATTAAAATACAACAAAATATTCTTTTGTCTATTATGTATTAATTACTTAACTAATTGATTTTAAAAGGAGCTTGAGCTTCTAAATCGAGTTACACCTAGACTTCAACCTGATGGAAAGTCAACGGATATCATACCAAGTATAAACATAAAATAAATTATTCATATTATAGAATGTAACCAGATTGTAAAGAAATATTATATGTATGTACAATATTAATATAATGAATTTTAAAATCTTTAGGCAACTTCTACCTTGCAATAGCTTACCCAACAAGTGGAGAATTGGTTAGATCCATAGATCAGCAGAAATATCAAGCTAGTTAGTTAGATATTCAATTAAATGATCTGCTTAATTTATAGAAAATCCGAGGAGCATATGCCTGTAGAAATCCAAGTTTAAGTGACTTCAAATTCGTGATGCTTTGGAACAGGCCAGTAATTGAAAAGGTGACCTATGGTTTTTAATTTTTAACCCAAAAATGAGGTATCTATACTCGTATATAGTAAGTACATAATGTGAATATGATTTGTAAAGCCGTATCGGGGGTATTACACATATCGAGCAGTGGCTCGTAAAGAATATTGGAGGTATGAATGTCACGAGGAACTTTTGGATATGGGTGAAGACCATGATGATCGTGTGACCACTTTTGACCTTACAAAAGCAATAAGGGACAGGTCAAACTTTTTCGCCATCGGTGGATACGAGAAACAAACGCTAGCGAATGGAACCGTCGTTCAATTGAGTGCTAGATTTCTAGGTAAAATAAATCAAAATCATTCTAATAAATCTATCTACACTACTACTATCTACATACCTATTACCAATCATTATCGGAACATAAATATTACAATAAATACATAGTACGCTACTCCTATACGCTACCTAAATAATATTATTTAATTGTTCTAATTGTGAATAAACAGAAGAGGAGGTGTACAATGCCAAAACCTCTGATGGGATTCTTTATACAAATGTCCAGCCTGTTCGGGGTCCAATCCCTTCAACACTTTCGGACAACAATGATAGAATGGATTCGGATATCAATTATCTTTCAGAGAAAGAAATCTCTGAAATCGGGAATCTGAAAATTGAGTCGGCGACTGATCAAGCAGTTTGCTTTACTTCACAGATCGCTTTTACATTGTTATCAATTTCTATGTTATTTTTTGTATAATAATTAAAACAAAACTAAAGTCAAATGCCTATGACATGTACTCGATCAATTGTAATTCAATTGTTTATAATTGGAAAATTTTTAAATCAAAATATATTTTTTGATATAAAGTAGACTGAAAATCTAGGCATTTAGTTACATGTCTGTAAAAATGTGTATGTATACTTATTAAATTAATTGCTGATAGATTAATAAAATACCTTACTGATATTATAAAAAATTAATAAAATAGTAGTTGGGTAATAAATATTTAAATTTACCTAATTTTATAAAAAATCTAGTCTAATCTTATAAAAAATTATTAAGTTAATGAAAATATAATGTAATTGTTAGAAAAATGCGTTTAGTACTTATATTTTTGAGAATTTTCAACCATGCTTGACGGACTTGTTCTTTTTACCGGGATAATAGCAAAAACACCATGTACCTGAGGAATCAACTTGGAAGCAACCTCCATCATCAGCGGCAGCTTTGATTTTGCAGCAGTAAGAACCTTTTAAAATGCCCAAAGGAAGGTTTACTTTCTTAATTTATAAAAATGTACAATATATACACGTACGTACAAGCTCTGTTACTTGTCGAACTTTTACAAATTCCAATTTTTTCTCTGCAAATTCTAACAATTTTTCTTTCCATTTTACCCAGAACTGGAAAAATATTTCAATTAAAATTTCAGTCATATTTTTTTCCAACTTTTATTAGAAATATTTTACCGAGAGTTATCAAAAAGAAAATGAACAGATAAAAATAGAGTAACTTCATTGTTACAAATATAAACAACTCACATAATTAATAACATATACATAAATGTCAAGTGCTTTCTTACTGTTAGAATCGATTTACTAATTGTAAAACATTAAAATGTTTTCAATGGACTATAATTTCCAAGCTCATATATTTCTATACAACTGCTGAATACTTACTGATACTGATATAATTAATAACATCGTGTGCAGAGTGCAGAATAAATGCAAATATCAAGGTCTCCATTTATAGCTTAAAGTACTTTGAGCTGAGTGTGTATTTACCTATATGCAAATTCGGTTGAAAAATGACAATTATTTATTAAACAATTGAAATTAATACATATTATGTATGTATTAAGTTTAGAGCAAGTAGGTATAAAAACTTTCTCCTTTTTAGTTAGGTATATATAGGGTTCCTTTACTATTATACTGCCAGGTTATTATACTTTAATACTATTACAATTACATTTAATATTGACTATATTATAATTATAATACAGATATATGGGTATTTTACTAAAGATAAGAATAAGAATAAGTTAATTCCTTTATTTAGGTAAATAGTTTTTTAAGTAATTTGTGTAAAAAAAATTCAACTTAAATAATATATCTGCACTTTGTATGACATTTTTATCAAATTTATAAAATACATAATCCTTACAAATATATATAATATGTATAACTTATAACCATATAGGTACTACATATAACCATATATGATAGTCAGGAAATTAAAATTAATTGAGATGGATGTTGTTTGTGTGAACCCTTGAATGACGATTTAGATTCCCAGATTGAGAAAATCTAAGCTGACAAATTTTGCATGAATAAGGCTTCTCACCTGAAAAAAATTATATTAAATTTTTAATTTTAAATTAAAAAAATATATTTTAATTCATGTATATAAGTATAAAAAGAAATTTTCTGAAACCTGAATGAATTCGAAGGTGTTTAGTTAACGTAGAAGAATCACTAAATGCCTTTTTGCACATCTTACACCTATACGGTCTCTCGCCTAATTATTTAAACAAAAGTTCAAATCATTTAGCCGCAACTTGAAATAAATTCAATATTATAGAATTTACTACCTGAATGAGTTCTCATATGAGTTGTAACCTGATTTGAATAAAATTAAATGAATTGCAAAACCCTTAAAATGAATCTTACCGATGAGCTCTGTGAAAAACGTCTTTCGCAGACTAGGCATCTGGAATTTAAGCACAATTTTGCAAAATTAACAATATATCTCTATATGTGATCTTTATATGAGATCACAAACAAAACATAGAAATAACATATATTATACCTGAAAGGTTTTTCACCAGAATGAGTTCTGAAAAATTTGAAATTAAAAAAAAATTATGAAATATTTTCATGCATTTCTAGTTTTTTACCTAGCGTGGGCTGTCAAATTTGCTGCTTGGCTAAAAAGTTAAAGAATAGTGGTAAAAATAAGTAGGGTACCCTAATATTCGTATAACTTACCTAAATGATTTATAACATTCTAAATTCTAAAAATAAAATGTGCATTAATTACGAGTATATAAAATAATAAACATTCAGATTTTTAAATTGAAAATTATGAACAAGTTTGCTATTTTACGAGTATACCTTCGCAACTATAGGGCTTTTCACCTAAATTAAATATTAGATAGGTATATTTTTAGTGAAGATTTTTTTTAAACTAATGCATTCAATTTTTTATGTATTCAATTACCGGAATGTGTCCTGAGATGTGTCTTTAGAGTTGATGGTCTATTTATATTTTAAGGAAATGTACTCGTATGTATCCAATACTAATGTATTAAGGTCGTTATTGGCATTGGTTAGCTTGATCGATCAACTTGAATGAGAGTATGTGAATAAAATTTACTGCAAGATTTTAAGGAACTGTATTAATAAAAAATTTATTTTTTAAATGGATTTTCAGGCGCACAAGGCATTTAAAATTTCTCAAAGAATAAAGATACAATCGGAACTAAAATTGCTTACATACCAACTGTTTATTTTAGACTACCCCTTGCCCTTATTTAAGTACCATACTATATATATGTCATATCATATAATATATTAGATCTAACCCTAAGTCCCTAACTAATTTTTTCAAGTCAAGTATTAAATGCATTCATTTCACTTTCTATCACACTTACCAAACCAACAATAGGTAATACCAATATCGACCCTTTTTAAAAAGACTATAAATTTGTTACCTAGCGTAAGATTTCCCGCAGACTCTGCAAAGATTTAATTTGACACGATTCGATACCAATTCTGGTGTTGACGATCCAATATTAGAAGACCCTTTTCAATAAAGGCTCAATAAATGAAAATATTTAAAAATAAGCATTTAAGTGAAGCAAAAATAAAGTAAGAAAAATAAAAAATTTCACAAAAATTAAATTAAAAGCAACCAAAAATAGACTTAAAAAGCTCACACTAAAAAGTTGTTCTGAAATTGAAATTAAAGAAAAAAAATTATACTGGGAAAATTCGTATGGAATATACTTACTAGTAATTCTTGTCTGATAAAACTTTTTACTTCCCAATGTAGCAGAAATTCCTTGATCATTGCTTTTACTAAGCCCTCCACTTGAACCAATATTTGTATTATGACTATGATTGTGATTGTGGATATTTCCCTGAGAAATGTTTGATTGGTGTGTGTGTGTGGGTTGGGGGTGGGTTGGAGAAAGTATAGAAGTCCACTGGGTTGTCCTGTTATGGCCAAAAGGGTCACAGTTGATGTCTGCTTGACAAAAATCGAGATTGTAGTGTTGGTACCCAGCACCCTGTTGGTAATGATAATTTCCAGGATTGAAATTTTCTGCAGAATTACCAGAATATCCATTTGATTGGGTGTGATTTTGATTTGA
The DNA here is from genome assembly GCA_034699045.1 of Nanhermannia cf. coronata Gr-Ori-00579. Taxonomy (NCBI): domain Eukaryota; kingdom Metazoa; phylum Arthropoda; class Arachnida; order Sarcoptiformes; family Nanhermanniidae; genus Nanhermannia; species Nanhermannia cf. coronata Gr-Ori-00579. The sequence continues at coordinate 32,509 of JAQIXA010000365.1, forward strand.
CCACTAAAATAAATGGTAAAGTATTAAGTAAAATTATTTCACCATACTAAAAAAAAGACCATAAATGTATTTTTTATTAGCTGACCTGGTGATGTTGGTGATCCACCTGTGCGTGTGGATTAAGGTATCCCATGGTCATATTCATCTGGACGTTAACGCTCATCGATGCAGCTGTTGGGAAGCTGGGCATGAAATTCGGTTGATGGTGGTGATTGTAGACGGGACTCTGCTGGGTCTGAGTCTGGTGGTCCAGGTGGACTGGATAACTTGATGGACTGTAATTTTGAGATGTAAACAACTGCTTCAAAGGTAAGATTTTTATTAATTATAGAGTTTTATTGTTAGTTTAAAATTAAGAACCTGAGTATTGGAGGCGTTTTGAGGGAATTTTGTAGTAATGGAGTTTGTGTTATGAGGGTTGTAGTGAGTGTGAGAGGCCTTGATTGAGAGCAAGACGTCTGAGAACTCTGTTTTTTCTCGGAACAATGCAGCGTCCCTTAAAAATATTGAAATAAAAATAAAAAATAGAATCAAATATGCTTTCTAAATAATATTCCAATTTGAAGATTTCATTGAGCAAAAATTTTACTGAGAAAACAAAAATTTTCTCATACTTACCGAATCCCATTCGGAATGTGGAGAATAGAGTTGGGTTGCTGTTGTTCCAGGTGATGGTCAGTCATGTTGGAGCCAAAATCATCCGTGTTCCATTCGGATAGGCAGCAGTCAACAGATTCAGGAGAATACTCGTGATTTATACCCATTTCAAGCATCTCCTATCTATCATTTATCCTTTTCAGATTTCAGATTTATTAGAAAGTACATAAAATCATTGCGCATTTTCAGAACTTTAGACTCAAATTCATAATATTGACTAATACGGAATGTATCCTACCTACTAAAAAAGTAGGAATCCTACAAACTTTCTCCTACTAAATGTTATTTTTTATCTCACTAATGTAGGAATATCAGGCTTAAGTTAGGTTAGGTTAGGTTAAACTCCTAATGTTGGTGAAAGTTAATAAAAGACATTCCTACATTAGAGTGAATTATTATATTACATTATATGTATTACAATATTACATTTCTCCGTACTGTAACAAAAGATCTACAAAAAAAATAACCACAAGACAAATCTACTACTTACTATTAGATAAATATTAATAACCTGTAGAAATAGAAGCATTTAAAATAATGATTATCAGTTATCAAAGTTATTATCAAAGGTGTAATAAGGTAAGCATTATGCCTGCGGCCTGCGACAATTTACAGAATTTAAAAAAAAATACTCTGCTTTACATATTTTCAGCATCAAATGCTCTACAAAAATCACAACTCAACCGCAATACCTACTAGGTAGTAAGTATATAAAGCTCAAAATGTTAAACCTACCTACCAAATAATTCATCTAGCGTTTAAAGTTTATAACTTATTTTATTTAGTAGACTAATTGTAATCTTAAGTAAATTATTCTTTAATGAACATTTAGTATACATATTAAAATCATAATTTTTGTTATAAAATACAATTCTTTAACAATCATATTTTTTAATATTTGTTTTTCTCCCTCTTGTAGCTAATATCTAGGTAGTTAGATAATAGGTATTGATATTTTTTCAAAAAATGTACATTACGAGTACAATAGATAAATAATAGCAACTTCCTAATAATAAATAAATACTTATGTTACCATAAACTACATGCCAAATGCCAATACATACGAGTATTAGGTATGCATTCTTTAATTGTACTTTGACTTCCAACTGAAACTGGAATACAGATAGGTTTTTCATTTTTATTGTACTCGTAGTAGCTGTATCAGTAGTATATATAAGGGTATCTGTATTTTGCATTCCAGTAAGTATTGTTAGTAGCTAGCTGGTAACGGTAGGTACCTAACTACTACCTTACCTACCTATTATTACCTACCTACTTTCAAGTATAATATGTGCATCTGAACTATTCTGAACAAGAAGCTTTGAATTTTTTCAATTTAAAAAGAAGAAATAAAAGAAACCTTATCAAATTTTCGGTTTTTCAATTTGAGTTTTTTCAATTTAAGTTTAAAATGTAAAAATCTTAAAATACCCTACAGGATAGTAATCGGATAATTGTAAATACTTGTATTTAGAGTATTTAAATGCATAAGCAGAGAGTATAGTGAATTTACCTTGCCTGTTTTCATCAGATTTTATTTAAAAAAAGAGAACAAAGTCAAGTATGTAGTCGATTCGACCATTCTACCCTACCCATGCATTAAGATGGGGGAGGAGTTGGCAAATTCTGTTTCTGATTATTGGGGAGTGTCAGACCAACTCGCTCTCTCTTGCTTATCAGAATCTCGAATTCGAACTCCGAACCGAAACATCCCTTTAACCCGCCCATCCTTACATTCAACTTACCCTTTATTATTTCTCAAAATATATTTCATAAAACTCTAATTTAAGTACCCTACCCTTTACCCTATAAGCACCATATACCTACATATATTACTGCATTGACTATACATAAAAAGTACAATATTGTCATCTAAATTATACTTTATACTAGTCATATCAAAAGTTTTTTAAGTAGTTCCTTCCTTCCTTCTTTCATTGTAATTATAATTACCAAATCTTATCACTATATAAGTACATGGAAGTAAGAGATTTTTTAATAAAAATGTCAGATTCAGATAGTTTTTCACTTTATCTATACAATACACTATTTACATTTTTTACAATAAAATATAAATTTTGAACAAAATCTTTCAAAAAAAGAATGTATAAGGTAATAGGTATACTTAAGAATGTAAGGTTAAATATATTACTTACCTACTTGTTTGTAAGTTGCTGGTAAAAATAAAATATGGTAGGTACTTCTGCGGATATTTGTTAGCTTTATATGAGTATTTACACTAAAGTTTTGAATCACAAACTATAAAATGGTATACATATATAGTTCACTCAACTCTTGAAATTCTAGTTGTTAAACTTTCTCCTCCGTGACCGTCTAGATTCTGATTTAATTGACAAATGCCTTACCTTTGACAAATTCGGTGGCTTTTATTTTCAAAAATCTTTCCTGTGTTTCACCCAGAGCAGAGCCTACTTATAACTTATACAGACAGTATGTACCTAAGTTATAAGTACTAAATTATTATCATCTTCCCCGCAATCATCATCATCATGTTAAGCTAATAGGATCAGAGAATCGACTCGAATCGCCCTTTTTTAATCTCCCTTGAAATGTACAAATTCGTATTTAGCTTATGAACTGTTCAAATTGAGATTTACTTCTGGTTTAAAGTAGGTAGTAGTGTAGTTGGGTACTTACTATAACTAGTGGTTACAAGCAGAACGTTAAGTCCTTCCATATGGTTAAATTAAACCCTTCAAAAAGACAAAAATTGTAATTACTTACCATCTCGACATTTTTGATGTCTTTCACTCTATGTATTGTATTGTATTGTATTGTATTGTATTGTATTGTATTGTGTGTATTAGTGTATGCATTCTATTGTGTTCTATATCTTTTCAATCTATCAGTACCTAATAGTGTTTGCAATAGATTATTGAAATGATGTCTATACAGGTAGCCTACTACTTTTGTTTATACTTAAGATTAGGTACTTTCCTACAGTATAGTTTTTATCCATGTATCTACTGATTAGCCCACACTCATTGGAAATGAGTAAAAGAGGGCTATAGTGCCCGTCATAAAACCGATTTATTTACATTTCAAATTGATAGTACATATCTGTAATTACATACTTGTTTGTAATCAAGATCAAGATGAGTATCCTATATATGTATCAGTACTTGTGTTCATATTCCATTTATCTTTTTGCAGTAGGAAAGTACAAGTACTAAGCCATGGTGATCAGTATTAAGAATTAAATAGGATATTTACTTACTGAACGGATTGATTAAATTTCCAACATACGACTAATTGCATGCTTTTTATTTTCCTACAGTATTTGGTTTTTTATATACGAGTACTCTCAAACAAGAGATAAAATAAACTCTTTATTTCAAAAAAGTATATTCACTATATTCAATGAGTTTATAGAAGGTAGGTATTATTTACATAGTGTGAACTAGTAGGTATTCAAATTAATTCATTTTTAGGATTTATGCCTAAAACATAATAGATAATTACCTACTTGTAAACTTGCAAGTATCAATGTGGTAGGAATTACCTAGATGACTTTTCTCTTATATTAGGTAGTGTACTTTACTATTAAATATATATACATACAAGTCTTTAATCTTACCCACCTGTATTTACATAAAGGCTTAAAAAGGGTCTCTAGCATACAATTACATATCAGCCTTGGTTCTATGTGTAAAAATACTCCGAAAAGTGACATTTTTCAAGGTAAAGTATAAGTTTTGGAAATATATGAAATATATATCTGTATAAGTACATTTAAAAAAACACTTTAATATTTAATGAGGTTTGTAATTCTTGGGACATTTAGAGGAGAAAATAATAAATATGAATGATCATTATCATTTTGCTTCTCCTGTTCCTGTACTGGTAGCAGTTAGCTGAGATAATTGATCAGATAATTATCACCACTTGAAAGTTATCTGTATGGGTTCTATCTACCGATATGTACAAAATTGGTACTTTTACTTTTACTTAATTGCATACTTAATATTTATATGTACTAGGTACTTTTATTAGATTTTTTTTACGAAAGTAAGTAGGTACCTAGAAGATTAAAAAATGAGAATTTTAGCTTTTACTGTGAATGCTCTTTTGGACGGTCGGCCGTCGAAGGGGATTCAAAATATTATGTATAAAATAATAATAATAAGCAAAGCTTTGATCTCTGAAAAGTATAAAGGGGTCTTTTTGGGGATTTTAGTAAGGATTTTAGTAAGGACCCATGTAGGGTACCAATGTATTTAAAACTTTTTTTTAAATATATATATTTTGGCCTCATAAATATTATCGAACAGTAGGTACTTATACTTATTTGTCTAATAATATAATAATCAACTAAATGAGCTTATGGCTTTTCTTTAAAATAAAATGCACAATTATAATCACATACATAAATTTGTAAGTGAATTCGCTATAACTCGTTTTGTAATTTAAAAGCTATCTATCCAATCTACACTATATTCAATGAATTTTATTTTATAATACATATTGAAGATTTTATCAGTGTTCTATTCTAGTTCTAGTTCTTGTTCTTGTTGAATAGTAGGGTTCCTATAATATATAAGGAATTAAGGTATCCGACTACTTCAATACTAATAGAAGGATGCTGACGCTTATAAATCATTGACTTATTACAATAATGTTTTAATGTTAAAGTAAAGTATTTTTATCTCCTAATTTTTTACAAAAATTTATATTTGCGATTTAGATTTAGCATTATTAGGGTACTAATACAATTACAATTACTAACTGAAAATATTAATAAATCTACTATTTTTACAGTGAAATTTCTACTTATAATAAATAAATAATCTTTTTCAATATTAAATGGGTTAATAACCTTGAGGATTTTTGATGCCTTCAATTCTTGATAGCAGAATCATTTCTATTAAATCATTTCCCGATTGATTTCAAAGTCTCTAATATATATAACCTATCTGTATATGAAAGGAATAAATACGGATGTAAGAGAAGTGAAAGCAAGAGAAAAAGTTTGTAAAATTAATTTGATTTCTAATAATAAAATAGTAGGGTAAGTAATGGTAAGTACTTACTATTAGATTATTGAAATGTACATATGAATGCGATGTAAAGGTAATATTCTGTATTAAATTTATTTCTCTTATTTTCTTACTTTTATTATTTATGATAGGCTTCTCTTTAGTTCTTTCAGTTTCACTTTCCTTTCAAGGAAGGAGCTCTTACAAATGCTCACTTTTAATCAAGTCATTTGAGAATCCTTAAAAATTCAACTTCATTTCATTTATTTCCCTCAAACTTTTGGTTTTCAATTTCAGGAAATTAATTTGCCTGGCTTTGTATAAGTACATACATATCATACATACATGTACATACTACCATTAACCATTAACCATTATCTATAGGCTCTAGGTACTTATAAAAGAAAAGTAAAATTATTGATACTATACAGGATTCAGTATCCGATTCAGGATAACTTATTCTAGACCATACCAACTTGCCTTAAGGTTCATATCATGTTGTATAATATTATTATGATAGTACAATAATTGAAAATTACAGAACAAATGTTCGAACTGCAACTTTATTTTAATGAATTTCGAATTTCGAATCAAATAAAGGTTCAATGGAACTCTATAAATTTGGTTTTTGAATAAATAATTTGTCTAAATTGTTGAAATATTTTTATTCCAAGGGGTTTAAATTTTAAATACATAATATGTAATATGCTTTCCGATTAAGTAATAAGAAAGAATCTAATCGAGGTTCAACAAATACTATTGAAAGTCATAGAGAAGGAAGTGGTGGTGGTGTGGTGTGGTGTTATTTTATGATTTGTCGAACCCAAGGGCAAAAAATCTTGTTTGGTATGCAATTCTGCTGGTTTGACATGAAAAACAAACAGCATCAGGACAGGTTTATTTTATGTCCTATCTCCATTTAAAATAAATTATTTAAAAAAATTCAAAAGGTTTTTTCATTCGGATAGCCATTTTACTATGCATTTGTAATATTACATGCATATGGGATCAGATACATAGGTATAAAGAGCTTTATATTAAGCATTATACTTTAAGTTATAGGAATATGCTATATATATTATGTTCAATATGCTCTTAAATCTTAAATTACGTCTGAAGTTTAAAAATTTAAACTTTTCTTTTCAATCGACTTTCTATGAATTTCCGTGTTGGTCAGAAATTAAGAGAAAATCGAAAATTATTTGTAGTTTTATTAGTAGAATATATTTTTTTCTACATACTATACAAGTCATATAAAATAGATAGGTACTAGAATAAAATTTTGATAAGTAAATATTTTATAAAAATGAATCTGAACCCATGTGGAGTTTTAATGAGATATGGCTGGATGAAGCTAGACAAGGCTGTAAGTCTTAATTTGAAGCATTTTAATCATGTCTTAAACTTGTAAATTTTAATTTCCAACCTCATAGGCTGAAATCACAGTTTGGATATTTCTCATTGTAAGTTTAAATTAAATTTGATTGACTTAGAAAATAAACTTTTAAATAATTTAAAACTTTTTTTTTTTACTCTTCAGGTAGATATTTTGGGCGCATTGCATACAATTCCTCTATTACTTTCATTTAAAAGATCACACGAGATCTTTGATTCATTCAGTTCTCCAGCAGATTTGCCACATTCTGAGTATGAAACCAACCTTGGGATTCACCCCATTTTACAAATATACAAAAGCCTTCTCCTCATCAAAATATGTCAGTTTTTTAATAAAAGTACCAATATATTCAAGCCTGATGGATAATTTTGAATATTTTACAAAATATAATTTACATAATTTTAAAATTTTAGCGAAAGAAATAGTTCTACTGGCAAACATAGTGTGCTCAATTCTAGCCCTAAGATATGCAATTTGGTCCAATACGGTACACAAAAACATGCATACTAAATACATACAATTAGCTTTATATGGTATTACTTGTAGTAATTTCTAATTAAATTCTAAAAATTGTTCTTGTTTGAAATGATGATTGATTAGAATTCTAAAAGGAATTTGTCATTGTATTCAGTGACAAGATTTTCTTCAATCATTTTCAATTTTTCAATGCTTTGCTACGCCTATTCTTTAACTGGATGGGTTGAAAATAATCATCTTATTTTCGAAACGAGGTCCCTCGTGGATAGCACGATTTCCGCCATTTTTGTTGGTAAGTAAAGTACCTACTTATGTTTTTATAAGTCAATTTATAGTAAATAATATATTTCCCAATTTTATTTGCAGAATCCTTGATCATTCTTGGTAATATCTACGGAATTTCGGTCCTTTTTGCATTTCTTTCAGAACACAAATTTCCTCTTGTGTTTGGGGACTCGGCCTGAACTCGGAACATTTTATACAATTACTCACTATACCTATTCATGTTTTGAAATTGATATTTATAATAAAAGATTTGTTAAAACTTTTTTTCAGTATGAATAAAAAGTAAGTATAGGTATATTTTATTGAAATATTTTTAAAAATTAAAAACATATTCAAGTATCTATCAGTATGAATATATCCGTAGGTATATACATGTATAAAGAAAATATTTGATTTATTCATCCAATCTTTGAAAAAGTTTACTGTCAGTGTTTTCCATTCGATCGGAACCTTGAAGCTCTTTTATGTAACAATAAACAGACCAGATCACATATTCTCGTATAACAAAAGCCCCGATGTAAAACGGAATCGCCAATGGTTGTGTTATTTTCAAACTGAAAATTAATATAATATCAATCATATATCTGTATTTTGTTCAATATATTTTAATTTTTATCGAAGCACCTTTTCAAATATAAAGTACATAACATTAGCGATTAACTATGTATACTTGAAATAAAGTACATACGTATACATATTAGATATATCTATGTATCTGTACTTCTCGTTTTAAATAAAAAACGGAATAAGCTTATTTTAAAATCTTTTAAGTTTTACAGTATAATGAAGTTATTTTTTATTAAAAAAGATCAACTAAAATATAAAAGACCAAAATATTCTAAAGCTTTAAAGTTTAAAGCCAAATACATAGTACGAGTATGTAAATTATTGACTCTCGCATCCAATGGCAATTGCTATTACATATTTTCAAAATATGTAAATCATTCATATGGTATAAGATATTAAGTAGAACATGTTTTTTAAAATACAAAAGTGCATATTCTTCTGTAACTCAAATTGGGGTATCCCTCGTTATTTTAAGGGATGGGATCGATCTGAATTTCAGCTACAATTTCAATAACTTTATTTTTCAGATTTAAGTTTAGGGTACTTAAGTAATCATTTAATCAAATATTTTATCATGGTCTGGTATGTAAAAAAACTGATATAATTACAGTAGATAAGATGTGTATTTGCAAGTACAAATATAAAAGATCATAATTTCTTACCTTATCGAAGCCAAGAAAAAGAGCACACTCAAAACTATTAGTAGAAATGTATGGACAAACCATAGTCGCAGTTTACCATGTTTTTCCTAAAAAAAATATATTACTTTATAAATTAGTGTATTTACATAAGTAGGGTATCCTCAATGTGTACGATCTTGTTTAATATTTTTTATCTTATGTATAAGAATCTAAAATAATGAAGCTTGGTTAAAAAGTAAGCCTGATTTTATTTACTTGTATTGCTCCAGTGAGTAATAAAACTGAGAGCCAAATTTTCTGAAGCCAGTAAAATGCATTGAATCCGAGAAATATTCGTAAAACTGTGCCTATTTCATATTAAATCAATTTTCAATTTCAATTACATTGAAAATATTAAATATCAATGAACAAAATTTTTGGAAATAGTTTATAATTTATTTAATTACTATCCAGCATAGTGAGGTTGAGAAATTTGCTCAAGTATTCTGGTGGGTCCGCAAAAATTTTCAAAATTTCATCTTTATTCTAATTTTTTGAAAAATAAAAATTTTAATAAAAATACTTAAAAAAATTCTAATGCGAATTAATTCAACTATCAACTAACCTGTTCAAATAAGACTATTCCACCTCCTGAGACTGAAAAGTTTAATAGGATATTATATCTATACTTATGTTTAAATAAATTAATTGAAAGCCCTCACTAATGATTATAGTTAGGTTAGGAAGAATTTTCCATAATATTGTTACATCGAAATAAATTTTGATGTATTTTATATTTCTTTGTTGAATTTTCAAACCTTCCACCAAAAAATGAAGGTAAAACTAATATATTATTCGATAGAGAATTTAGAACTCTACTGATACTGATGCAGATTACAGAATATATCCGTACGAGTATGGTGAACCAATTTTGGTCAAATTCCGATCCGATACGGCTGCAAACGTGCGGACAGACATCACGGGCACTGTAGCCCTTTTTATTACCCATTTTCAACGAATGAAACTAATAAGTACTCTGCCCAAATTATTTATGAACTACTAATAACTTTAAGTAGTTGGCAGTAGTACCTAACTTATGTTATATTATTATTATAAATATTTTGTACATAATCGGATGTAGGTATCTACCTATACTAGTAAAACAATTTTTCTTTTGATAATTAGTAATAGTTAAGTACTCTTAAGTACTCTTCATGGCTTAATATGATTATTTGGTAAGTAGTTTTTATTGTTAAGTATAAATAAATGTGTAAAAATACCTATTGCAGCAGCAAGGCTGAAAATCTAGTTTTTTTGAAAAAAAAAATCAAATTTGAAAAAAAATTTTGATTAAAATTCAATAATTGAAAAATTGACTTACAATATCGCCAATAGATAAAAGAATCACCCCAGTCCTAATAGGTATACAACAAGTCGGTCGAACCATCTTGATTTTATATTTACTCGTATCTTTTGATATAGAATTTTCAGAAATAAATTTAAATGAATTATTCTTAAGGAAATCTACATTCAACATAAAATATTACGCGTAATTTTGTTAGTAATTAAACACATTCGTATACTTAATAAACAGTATAAAAGTATCTAGTATTAGTTAATAGTACCCTAATATTTTCAAGCTCTAATAAGTATGAATATCCACACACACACACACATAAACACAGGAAAAAAATGGATTTTAATGTAATTTTAGTAAAAATAATCTTTTCTTAGCTTTTGTAAAAACTCAATTCATATCCCTACTAGTTAGGTAACTAGTAATATGGTTTGGCTCTTGTCTTTTAAGAGCGGTCAACTGAATCTGCAGTTTTATCGTAGTAATTCACAATCTCTTATGAAATGAAATAGTTTTTGAAAATAAAAGTAAAGGAAATTTGAGGAAATGTGGATATTTAATTATAAAAAGTTACAAATTTTTTCTGTTAGGTAATGTACTAGTACCAATACTAGTATGTATTATTATGATATAATATGTAAGTATAAGTAGTAAGTAAGGTATTCTAGTATTAATGTAGATCTTTGGCAGCAGAGATAAGAAAAGAATGTATGGTAGGTATCAGAATAAAAATGTTTTAAATAAAAAGTTGAAGTTTATGAGAATAACTACACTATTATATTAGATATGTAGGTACTTTTATAATAGGTAGGTAATATGAATATGTATTTAAAAGTTTTTCATTAAGAATAAAAAGATCAATTGAATAAGTGCTTTGGATAAAATAAAACCAAAAAGGGAAATTCCAAATGTAAACTATCAATCTTGAGTGCATGCAATAGGTTTAAACTTTATTACGAAGTATATGACTTACATCTTTTGTAGTAGTATACCTACTGGTTATACAGTAGTATAGTAGGTAGGTAAGTAATAGTAGTTATAAAAAGGCTTAAAATTACAATGTGTATTTCAATTAACAAAACAAAGTAATAAGAAGGCAACTAGGTATTATAATTTTTCTTTGTATTTTTTTAACTTTAAGTTTAAAATCAGGATAAGGTTAAATGTTGATTAAACTTAATACTTTTTAACTTATTATAACACAGATTAGTAAGAACTATGTGAGGAGATACTATAGCAGTTGTTCAAATGAAAGAAATAAATTATTATCTCATATTAAAAGTGAAATTTTTATTTTATTAACTTGAGCTCAACCTACTCTGTATCTGTATATTATGTACTCTGTTCTATACCTACATATTGTGTAAAGTTAAGTCTATCGTGCCTACCTACTAGAGTTATTTTATTATTGTGATAGGTATAAGTATAAATACCAACAACCTACAAATACAAATATGAATACTCGTACATGTAGGTTATAGGTTTATACTTAAAATTGTAAGTAGTAGGGTAGGAGTTGCATAAAAATATGTATTAAAAAACGTACCTAACTACTGGTTTACTAATGCTTATAATACGAGTACAAGTTAAGGAGTTAAGTAGGTAAGTACCCTACTGTACATCTTTAAATTAGTGGTTTTGCCAAGATTCAATATTTTTTGCTCTTAAAATCTTGTTCTTTGTCCAATGTATATAATATGGTCAATTAGTGAACGTAGAAGAGCAAAAGTTAACCAAGGTCAAGTGTTGCTGGAATTTCAGGTTTTCAGTTTTTGTAGAAAAAATATCACCATCACCAACCAGCATGACTGATCTGACATTGAAATCAAATCTTAGATATTCCCCAAATAAATAGACTACTACTAATGTTAAATATCAATATAGGAATAGATATACAAGTTAGATTATAGGACATAAAGTAGATACAGATAACCTACGAAATTTTTTTTAACATACATACCTAGTTTAATCTAATACATATTATGTACATACTTTCCTATTCTATCCTGCTTAAAATATTTAATTTGGTATACTTTTAATTAAAAGTAAGGTAATCACTCCTCTTAGGTATCGTGGTATTGTTGTAGAAGATGTATAGGTTAGCTTTGCTATATGTATTAGTACCTATGTTGAATATGATTACAAAAATATCCGATAAAAATATAGGTATGTAGGAAGCAGGAAGGTTTTTTGTCAGCCTCAGATAGCATGGCATTGATTGCTTTCATTTATTAAGTAAATATAGGGTAACATAAAGAGATAATTATTTATTTCTAACTTGTATTATCTTATTATAATCTTATGACTGACAATTCCTTGCTGGTATTTTTGTTATGTATTTGAATTTCATTTTCATTTGATTTGAAATAATTGGTTAGGTTAGTATTAATAATAACAATAAGTAGAAGTAGTAACGGTACTCTACCTATGTGAATAATAGTAGGGTCTTTCCCTTACTTGAACTTGAAACATTTAAAAATATGGTAGGTCGATGTAGGTTAGTTGCATTACACTTAAACTACAATCCTAATATTGGGTCAAGTTAAATATGAGGTCGTTCAATCAAATGTCATTGGAAACCTCTGTGTTTGTATGAATGTACATGTAGTGTTTGTATGTACATTACACACCTATCAAAATTCAAAAATGATTTGGTATTATTTTTCTAAGCTTAAACCTAAACATACAGATAGTATCAGTATTCCGTTCTTCGTCTTACCAATGCAATGACAATAAAATTTTTGACAATCGAAATCGAGTACCTACATATAGAATTTTTCTATACTCGATTGTAAAATTTCAATTTTAATTTCTATTAGAAATTTGTAAACGAAAACTGTTTTTTTAAAAATTTAAATAGGACTATCAATATATTTCTATAAAAATTGTTTTTTCCCATAAAAATGAGCTTTACAGTTACAATTATACATAACATAACCAAACCATAATTAATTAAAGAATAATTTGGTATATAGATTTAAGTTTATACGCAGGTAGTATAATAATAATAAGTATAATATGTAATAAGTAGGTACTAATTTATATACCAAAACTAATATTAATATGGTACCTTAACTACTTATCTTTATCAGTACAGTATGTACACTACATTCTTCATACAAAGGTTTAATTAATTACAATTAAGTTAATTATTAATTGTGTGAACATAAAATTAAATACCTTCTATATAATGTTTGATGAATTTTGCTGTTGCAGGGGTCAGGGTTGCGGTGCGTGCGGCTTTATTTTGTCACCGATTTCCCCTAATTTTTAATCTGTTTAACAATTGATAAATAAAAATTCTCCTTAAAATTGTACTTTTTATGATGACTATTTATTACTAATTACTAATTAGTTAAGGGCAGAGACTGGACAATTACCCTCTAAAAGTAATTAATTACCAATTAACAATTACTTGAAATTTTAAGCTCAAAAGTAATTAATTATCAATTACTTTAGAAGTTCCAAAAAAGTAATTAATTACCATTAAAATTAATTTTAATTAAA